>JANSMH010000328.1:0-26112 GCA_029299595.1 Grosmannia serpens
GATACAGGGCCAGACCCCGCCTCACTATGTAAGTCCTATTTTTTCTTCTGCCTCCCCCCCCCCTCCCTCCCCCCCTTCAGGCTGGCCCTGTCCGGTGTGTCACATTCACCGTCTGTCTAGCGGTGAGCCTAACGAACAATGTGATCTTAGAGGCCACTCGCGTGGGAACCGCCAGCCCATCCTGCCATCCACTCTGGAGGCCACATGGGCTATTTTCCTCCGCCTTTTGCCTGCATCGTTTGGTGAGATTCCGCCATTTGGCCGCCCAGCCTGTCGTCTCTCGTCACATCCTCGGCCCTGCAGCGACGAATCTCGTCCCATTCGGGACACCCTCTGCCAATCCTCTTTCCTTTTCCCTTCGGTGTGGCCCACCAACCAGCATCCATTCCGCTTCTTTGTCCCCCCCTCCGCTCGACCTCACTGTCAGATGGGCGGAGAGAGACTGCGCGGGCCAGAGAGAGCGGCAGCAGCAGCAGCGGCAGCAGCAGCAGCAGCCACCCCCCTCCCCTTAAAAAAGAAGAACAGAAAAAAGCAAAGAAAAAAACGCACACGCACGCACGCACACACACAAAAAAACAACAACAACACGAGAAATAACCACAGACGTGCTTCGACGCCACTGGCCGTCGTCGACTGGTCGTCGGCTTGTTGGGTGGCCCCATTGTCGGGACGCTGAGACCAACCACAGCAACCATATAATCGGATCCCTCAACCCGGCATCACCGCTACATTGTCCGGCACTGGAAACATAAAAGAAAACAATTAGAACGATGGAAGCTCTTTCTACCGGTGCCTGAGCGGCCGCCATGCATGCATGGAAACCTGGTAAAAAGGCCTTCTCTAGCTCCCTCCAGCCCTTGCAGCTCATCCGGCTTAGCCACACCGTAAGATACAGTGCTGTCTGGAGTTGTTAGCCTCCCCCTCCCCTTGCCGTTTCTGTTGGTTGGTAAAAAAAAAAACCCCGACAGGGGTCGTCTGCTGCCTTGTCTTACGCTCACCGACTTCTGCGAGTAGGTGTGCGTTGATATGCATGTACCAATTTTGTTGGTTCTTTCTCGCCATCGTCATTTTCTATATTCGTCTCTCCTTTTCCCCTCTTTCTCTGTCCCCTTCTCTCCTCCTTCCTTCGTCTCAGTTTACGGCCTGCCCTGTATAGGGTTGCCTGCGGTTTTGTCTCGTCCTGGCTGTCCATCTGTCCCCTTCTCTTCGCCTATATACGGCCCCGACTCCCTCCCTCTCCTTCCCAACTGCGAGCTTTCGTCACCTGACCCCGAATCCTACTCTTTTCCAGCTTCTCTGGTTCTCTGGTCCCCCGGTTCTCTGGCTCTGGCTCTGGCTCTGGCTCCCCAGCTCTCTGGCTCTCCAGCTCCGTGGCTCTCCAGCTCTCTACCTCTACCTTTCCAAACCCTCCAGCCTGTCATCTCCTAGTCTCCCCACTCCCCTGCCGGCTGTTGCTGGCCCTGTTGCCGGCTCCGTCTGAGCGCTCCAAGCCATGGACTCTCTGCCCATCGAGCTCCTCCAGTTGATCCTCGAGTACTGCGACCCTGCTTCTGTGCGGACTCTCCGCCTGGTCACACCAACACTCGCCGACGTCGGCTATGCATACCTGCTCCCCCCGACGTTCACAGCCCTGCCATGGCGCGACGACCTGGCGCGCCTCCGGGCCATCGCCAGCCACGAGCGTCTGAACACGAGCATCAAGGCCATCACCTTCAACTTCACCGACATCCATCTCGACAACGCCCGCCACGCCGCCTACTACCAGAACTACCTGCTCGAGCCCGAGCACCAGACTGCTCTGCTCACACACACCTGGAAGAGATATGAGCAGTTTGAGAAGCTGCGCCGGACCGTCCCGGGTTTCACCACCTATGATGTCGCCGACATTGTCGCCTCGCTGCGGCCCCTCATCAACATGCGCCACCTGGCCGTCACCTTTCGCCGCTCTCCCTACGACCTGGAGGTCCTGCATCGCGCCCTCACCGTGCCGGAGTGCTGCAAGATGGACCATGCCATGGCCTGCAAAACCCTGAACATGCTGCTGACCGCCCTCCAGCAGGCCACGGCCACACACGGCGCCGGCAAGACTGCTACCGCTGCCGGTGCCGGCGACGGCGTTGGTGCCGGCCCCGGCCTGAGCACCTTTGCCGTGGACCGCCTGCCGCTGGAGATGTTCAAGCAGCCGTCCGACCGGCGGTTGTGGTTCCAGTGCGGCGACATGTTTGCCGGCCTGAAACGGCTCGACCTCGCCTTCGACACGTCCAACGCCACCTATCCCTCGGCCAGATTCAAGGCCGTCAACGGTCTGGGCTACGTGCTGCGTCTGGCGCCACAGCTGACACATCTGTCCCTGGCCTTCCACAACTACGTCCGTCCGCGGGACAAGTTCATCCTGTCCTTTCTGGAGCTTCTCGGCGACAGCAGCTTTGGCCTCGGCAGCTACTCCGGCCGGGAGTCCTCTCCACACAGAGGCTGCGCCGGCGCCCCCCGGACGCGCTTCTCCTATGGTGCCCTGACAGATCTCAAGCTCGAGGGCATCGCCTGCGACGAGCGCGAGCTGTGCGTCTTCCTGCTCCGCCACGCCGCCACGCTCGAGCGGCTGCGTCTGGGCGGCCGCGGCATGGCGCGTACCGCCTACGAGCCGCCCAGCGGCGGCATCTCGCTGTTCAACGGCAACTTCCGGTCCCTGTTCCGCCGGCTGCGTGGCCGCATGTCACGGCTGCAGCGGCTACACCTCGAGGGCGACTTTGAGTGCGAGACGATACTCTCACACCCCATCGGGAGCCCGGCCGGCAGCAGCAGCAGCGACGAGGACGTCAACGGGGCCAGCGAGCCGGCCGGAGGTGCGCCCGCCAGCAGCAATGCCAACGGGGGACTGGGCGGCTATCTTACGGGGAACTCCCAATACGAGCGCTACCTGTTCTACGCCACCACCGACGACAACTGGGCGCCGACGCCTCCGCCGACTCGCCAGGCGACAAACGGAGTCAGAAACTCGGCCAACTTTGAGCAGTATGTGCTGGGCGTCACAGACCAGTATCCAGATCTCAGCGGATAATGACGATGAAAAAGAACCAAAAAATACCCCAAAAAAATGTTTTACTGGGAAGGCCGTCTTTAAATTTCATTTCTTTTTCCGGTTGGAGTTTCGCTTGTCGGTTTCACGCGCACCTAGAATGGCAAGGATCAATCCACGATTTGAACGCCGAAAGCAACATCATGATTGTCACGATACACATTATAAGATACATTAGAAAACCGCCTCCCCATTTCGCAGGTCGGGGCAACCCAGCAACACAGAACAAGACGGAACGAGCCGGTTTCTCTGGGTGGAATTCATGAGCACGAGAGGGGAGTTTTTAATGAAGCTGGGCTTCCATGTAACATGACCATGGTCTATTACAACAGAGAGCGTTTTTGCATACAGATAATAAGAAGAGTTTGTTCTTGCCCGGTTGCCAATAAAATGGAGAAGGCCCGACGTGGCCATAATTATGAGACAGGCAGTAAGCGGAGGGCATCGTAAGATACGAGCCCCGGGCGAAAGTTGCGGTGTGATTGTTACTTGAGAGGCTCAGAGATACGGGAGTGAAACGCCCCCAATCAAACAGTTGATGCCGGTGGCTTACGCTAAGCCGTCCAGGCAAGAACGACTAAGCAGTTGGGTGCCCCGCCTGGTATAAGCCCAAAGGGCAGGAACACCCCGCACCGAAAAATACGGCAGGCAGGGGAGATTTTCCGCATTGCTATATTGGGTCTACTTTGCAGCTTCTCGCGTGAGTCAGTCAGTCTGCCAGAGCCAAAAAAAAAAAAAGGCATAAAGGCAGAAACCCGCAACGCCAGCTCGTCCACGCCCGCCCCGGCGACCTGTCCGCACGCCCGTCACGCCCGCCCAACGTCCCCCGCTCGCAACGAAACAGCTGCAATGGCTCCTCCCAAGGCCGGAAAGGTGGTGCCGGTGGTGGCCGACGCCGGTCCGCCGCCCAACCTCGACTTTCTCCCCCACCGCATCGCCCTCTACGACCGGCTCAAGGCGGCGGCGGACGCCGAGCTCGCGGACAAGCCGCGCGTGCCCATCACGGTCACGCTGCCCGACGGCCGCCAGCTGCCCGGCACGGCCTGGGAGACCCGTCCGTACGACCTGGCGCGCGGCATCAGCAAGTCGCTGGCCGACCGCACCGTCATCTCGCGCGTCGACGGCGAGCTGTGGGACCTGATGCGGCCGCTCGAGGCCGACGCCCACGTGGCGCTGCTCGACTTTGACGACGACGACGCCAAGCAGGTCTACTGGCACTCCAGCGCCCACATCCTCGGCGAGGCGGCCGAGAAGGCCTTTGGCTGCCACCTCTGCTTCGGGCCGCCCACCGACGAGGGCTTCTTCTACGACTTTGGCATGCCGGCCGAGGACGGCCAGGGCAAGCCCAACCACCACAGCACCGTCACCGACGACGACCAGAAGCGCCTGGCCTCCCTCATGGACGGCATCGTGCGCGAGCGCCAGCCCTTTGAGCGCCTCGTCATGTCCAAGGCCGACCTGCTCGAGATGTTCAAGTTCAACAAGTACAAGCAGGTCCTCATCAACTCCAAGATCGCCGACGGCACCTCCACCACCGTCTACCGCTGCGGGCCCCTGATCGATCTCTGCCGCGGCCCCCACGTCGTCGACACCAGCCGCATCAAGGCCTTTGCCGTCCTGAAGGTGAGGCAGGCCTCGTGGAGACGGGGCATGAGCGTAGAGACCGGAACAACACGCTGACGCCTCCACAGCACAGCGCATCCTACTTCCTCGGCGACGCCAAGAACGACTCCCTCCAGCGCGTCTACGGCATCTCCTTCCCCGACAAGAAGCTCCTCTCCGACTACATGAAGTTCCTCGAGGAGGCCGCCAAGAAGGACCACCGCCGCATCGGCCAGGACCAGGAGCTCTTCTTCTTCCACAAGCTGTCGCCCGGCTCTCCCTTCTTCCTCCCCCACGGCATGCGCATCTTCAACGCCCTCAAGGAGTTCATCGTCAGCGAGTACCACAAGCGCGACTACGTCGAGGTCATGTCGCCCAACATGTTCAACGCCGACCTGTGGCGCACGTCCGGACACTGGGAACGTGCGTATTGCGAGCGGATGGCGCCCTGCTGGCGAACTGTCCACGTGCACAGAGACCCGTGCTGACTCTCGAGCAGACTACCAGGAGGACATGTTCACCCTCGAGGTTGAGAAGCAGCAGTGGGGTATGCTTCCCATGATTTCCTGCACTCCCCAAGACGTGCCCGTCTAACAAGCTCTGCAGCCCTGAAGCCCATGAACTGCCCGGGCCACTGCGTCATCTTTGGCTCCAGAGAGCGCTCGTACCGCGAGCTGCCCCTGCGCATGGCCGAGTTCGGCATCCTGCACCGGAACGAGGCCTCGGGTGCGCTGTCCGGCCTGACGCGTGTGCGCCGGTTCATCCAGGACGACAGCCACATCTTCTGCGAGGAGGACCAGATCGGCTCGGAGATCCGGGATCTGTTCGACTTCCTCAAGACGGTGTACGGCAAGCTGGGCATGAAGTTCCGCCTCAAGCTGTCGACCCGGCCCGAAAAGTACCTCGGCAACCTGGAGACGTGGAACAAGGCCGAGGCCACGCTGCAGCACGCCCTGGAGGAGTTCACCAGGGAGAGCGGCGCCGAGTGGAGCCTCAACCCCGGCGACGGCGCCTTTTACGGCCCCAAGATCGACATCCAGATCATGGACGCGCTTCGCCGCTGGCACCAGTGCGCCACGCTGCAGCTGGACTTTCAGCTGCCGCAGCAGTTCAACCTCAGCTACATGACCGCGGCGAGCAGCAACCCCGACGGCAAGGCCGACAAGGCCGACAAGGCCGCCGTCGAGGCCAAGCCGGCCGAGGCCAAGGACGACAAGGACGACGGCAAGGCGCTCACGGTGTCGGCCGCCCAGACGCTGGCGCCCGGCTACTCGCGGCCGGTCATGATCCACCGCGCCGTGCTGGGCAGCTTCGAGCGGTTCATCGCCACGCTGAGCGAGCACTTTGCCGGCAAGTGGCCGTTCTGGCTCAGCCCGCGGCAGATCCTGCTGGTGCCCGTCATGGCCGACGCCGAGGACTACGTGCGCGAGGTGCAAAAGGTGCTCAAGGCCCGCGGCTTCTACGTCGACAGCGACCTGGGCGCCAACACGATGAACAAGAAGATCCGCAACGGACAGGTGCTGCAGTACAACTTTATCTTTGGTACGTTTTTTTTTGGGGGGGGGTCTTTTGTTTCCGGCCGAGTGTTCCAGTCTTGTGGGCCTCATCACTAACAACAACCAGTTCTCGGCTCCAAGGAGATGCAGGACCGCAGCGTCAGCATCCGCGTGCGTGATTCCAAGGGCGACCTCACCACCCTGTCGCTGGACGAGGTTGTGAAGCGGCTGAGCCTGCTCCGGGAGACCAAGGGTCTGGGTCTGGACCTCAACGAGGTGGAAGAAATCAAGGCATAGAGCTTGCGGGAAGGACAACGTTCGGTAGAAAGAGCGTGTGACGGAGGGCCTGGACTAGAGCATGTCTTTTTTTTCTATTTGCTTGGCCGGTATATGATCTGAAAACATGAACTCGTAGTATGTTAAAAGACATACCCTGTGCCGGTATAAAAGGACGGCAACGCTCTTCCAAGTCACGTTTTTTTTTCTACTGCCATAAGCCTCGTGTCGAGTACTAGACTGTCCCCTGCCTCTCTCATTTTTCTCCTTTTGGAATGTCCAACTAAAAACCAAACAGTGGCTGAAGGCCTGCAGGCACGAGCAGCCTGTCTTCACTCTCCGTGACGGGGCCATTTTGCCTCCAAGCAAGCATCGGGACGAGGCAAGGAAGGTAGAAAGAATATGGCGCCGCTGATATCGTCGGTTCTCATAAAGCACAGTCTTCGCCTGATTTCGCCTGATTTCCATTTCCCATTTTCCGCATCAACTCAACAGGACCAGAATCACACTATCTCCCCGCAAGAACCTATGGGCACACCGTCAGCCTCTGTGATCCCCTGCCTGCCAAACTGCTCGAGACTCACATCTTGCTGATAAACCTGTCCTTGTTCACGGGCCGGCCCTTCTTGCCGTTGGTCACGGGCGTCTCTGTCCACATCTCTTTCTGTGTCGGGCATCAGGGATTAGTCAAGGTGTCAGACGCGAGCTCTGCGTGTGCCGACAAGGACGACAACTCACGACGTTCTCGAGAATCCTACAGGTTGTTGGTCAGCAGGGCAGAACAGAGGAGACGCACAGGCGAGAGGAGGCTCTCACATGTTGCAATGCCGGTCAAAGGCCTTGACGCGCGCCAGCAGTTTCCGGTTCGAGCGGATGCTGATGAGCACCTGCGTGTGTGTGCGGACTGCCGTCTGCAGGATGGACAGCGGACCGTTGCTAAATTCCCATTGTTCCTGTGCCGCGTCAGCAGAGCGACCGAAGAAGCGTGGGCGCCTCTGAGCAGATGTCCCATTCCCATGTGGGAAGGCGTGCTATGGTTCCGTACCAGCTGTGCGATCTCGTACTCCCTGGACGACACATTGCGTTAGCTGAAGCTCAACAGCTGTCCGCCAGGAGCGGACGGGGCGTGTGGATGCGTGCTGCTGCCCAATGGTAACTTACGTGCACTCGTTCCGCGGCTTCTGAAGAAGCTCTCTGCGCGAAAGAAAAAAAACAACAGCGGTTAGCAATCTGACAAGACGAAGCTGCAAGGCCAGCGGCAGACGAGCGAGGCAGGGGCGCGGGAGCGACAGCCAGAGCTGTGAGGCAGCCGCGCGCGGTGGGAGAGCATACTGGATGTTGACGTCCGCCATGATCGCAGAGGCAGTCCGGCCGAATAGGCGTAGCTCAAGGAGATTGCTTCGGGGCGGATGCGGTGTGGAGGACGCGGCCGACGGGGAGACACGACCGGGGGGGGGGGGCCTTGTTCTGTTTTTCGGGAATATGCTCTCGTATGGCGGACTGCGCCTGTTCGTCCGTCGGCTGCTTGGCTGTGCGGTCGTCGTTTCGTCTTGCGTGCCTCACGTGCAACTCTGTTTTTGCGGTTCTCGATTTTTGCGGCTTTGCCTCCCCTCACCCAACGCGAAAAAGCGGCAGCCTGGGAATCCAGGCATCCAACAGGGGCCCTACACCGCCCGGCAAAGAAGCCAGGCTCACCGCTTTCCCGGAAGAGAACCATGGTAATAGCACGCAGTCTCCTATAAGGAGGGAATGCTGTCATTTCGTTTTCCTCTCCTTTGTTCTATGCGACAGGCTTGGGCCGTGCATGCATACGCCATGTTTCCTTCTTCGGGCTGCATACGACGTAGGTTCCCCCTTCTTTTCACGCACCCAGCTCTCGGAGTCCGTACCGTGTGTACTATGTAGAGGCTGCTCGAGGGAAATTAAGCTGTCTCAGACGCAGCCCGTTGGGAGAGAAAGGATATGCAAAAGCTGATGTTTCTGGAATGGAATTTAAGATTCTTCTTCTGTCCCTTTCGTGTGTCTAAAAACAGAGCTGTGCCGATCGTCCCAGCCGGTGGCCGTTGCAATCTCTGGTTTTCTAAAAACAAACACCCCAGGTCGGATACCATGTACTCGTATGTGCTATGCATAGCCACTCTGTGCATTCGTCTCCTTTTGCCCTGAACACTCACTCGTACTCTTCTCTGTGGGGTTGTCACCCAACCACTATGGGTCCGCTGCGTCCTCTACTCCGTACACCTGTCAAGCTGTCTTGGATTGATTAAAAGGACGTCCCTGTTTCCTCGCTGCCCCATCGCCATACCTGGTCGAGACCCGTCCCCGATCCCCATCGCAACACACCAGTCGTTCCACGGGAGGGCGCGCTCTCGCAAGAATGAGGTAAACGCCAGCTTTCCCCGAACCGATCAATATATCTTTTTCTTTTTCGGGCTGGCTCGCTTCACTATGGCCCATTAGTGGCATATGCCTGTCGATCCCATCAAGGGGGGGCCCTGGCCTGGCCCCCCTGCGCGGTTAAGCATCGCTCCTTTTCACAATAGTGCTCGTAGCGGCCTCAGATGGGCTGCAAGATGCTCGTACGTCGTACATAAGATACATATCGGTCCTCGAAAGCTTAGACCCCTAAAGATCGGCTCTCTCTTGCGCCATAAAGTCATGGACCCCGTGCGCGCGATCTCCTCGACCGGGTTCATGGTGCTGATCGGCTGCTGGGACAGACCAGGCCACCACAGCCAAAAGGACGTCCATGTGGCCACTGTCCTGGACTCAAAAAGGCCACAGGACTGCTGCCATGGGCCGGTGGACCTGGCAGACAGCCGTGCTAGCCACAGCCGCAACTGCAGCCTGCAGCTCCTCATCGTCGTCAACGGCCGGGACGATGTGCGAGTCAGGTATTTTCAAATTTCGTGAAATTCCCAATTTAGTACTTTTACCATTTGGCATTTCCGCTGCAGGCTATCAAGCACTGTCTGCAGTCCCTTGTTCCTTGTTCCTGGTCGGACTTTGCCCCATTCCGTGTCAGCCACACGCCATCGGAATGAGGAAAAAAAAAAACAGAAGCCGGCAAAAAAAAGAAAAGTGGCAGTCTGTTGCAGTAGTCTGTTGACAAGAAAGCAGCAATTCATAGCGTGCTGCTGGCCCCTTGCATCCTCATGGGGCAAAGCCGTTCAATTTCGGCACCTATGACAGCCATGGAACATGCTCGCCGGATCTCACACCCGGAGACACTTCATTTACGCAGTAGCCCGTCCCGAAATCAAGGCAATCGAGGCAATCGAGGCTTTCGAGACAGGCTGCAGGCTGCAGGCTGCAGACTGGAAAGCCCGGCATCTGCCTCAGTTCCGCGTGCCTGTTTCAACTCCGCTTCTGCCCGGCAGGTACGTCGCGCTAAAAGACTGTACTCGTAAGTGTGTACTCCGTAAGATTCTTACATATACGAGCATCGTATTGTTGACGAGAATACGACTCTGCGCAGGCCGTGTCTTGCTTGTTCATTTCAGTAGTGCGTGCGTGCATTCGTCATCGGCGAATTTCTTTTAAACATCCCCCGCGTATACTCGTAGTACTCGTAGATGCTGATAGAGCCGGTCTCTCCTGGCACCATCGCTCCTTCTCTGCTCGCTGCTGCCGGACTTCATCCACCCCACCCTCGCTACGTCGTAAACATACTTGCGTAATACGCCCCACGGCGCACAGTCCTGGTGAACAGCAGCACTCAACCTCCAGTGCGCCTTCCGTGGGCCGGCTTTCTCGACTGCCACCGTCACGGTCGCACATTCCTCCTTATCGCTATTTGACCGGCACCAGCCCCGGTCTTGCTGTAGGCGGTGGGGGAAGAGCAACCCATGGCCACTGGGCCAGACTGAGAAAAGAGGCAAGAGCGCGCACAGGCCAGCTCTGTGCTGTACATAGTACGAGTACATTAGCAGCCCGCCACTGGCATGATGCACGGAGACTAGTTCCTGCGCCCTGAGTGCTGGCTTCCCCCGTTGCCCGCTGTTTTGCCAGCCAGCCCCACACGTCGCCATCCTTCCTTCCTTTAAACAGGCACTTTGTCCTACGCTCCTTCGCAATCGACCCTCCATCGGCAGCACATCCATTTGGGGGACTTTCTTGGGACATCGACTTTTTTCCCAGCTCCCTTTCCAACGTCGTTTTTTTGTTGTTTTTTTGCCTCTGACATTCCTCTGCATTTCCCCTGTCTGCGCGTCTGATCGGCACGGCATTCGCAGCGCTCTGCCGCCATTCTCAACCACTCGCAGCCGTCCGCAAGCAATCCCGTCCACACTCTGCCATACACACCATCGCTAAGTGGGCCCCATCTGGCCTCCCCTTGCTTTGCCTCTCGCACGCTAAGGCCAAAAAGAAAGCAAAAAGACTCGACGAGAGGACTGGGCTGAGAGAGCGAGACCATAAGAGACAGAAAAGAGGGCGGCGGGCGCCTCTTCCAGCTTCCTCATTCTGTCGTCTTCCCCACCGTCACATGCACCATTGAGTCGCCTGTTCAGCCCACGAGGCGCAACTCTACGAATCACCACCTGCAGATGGGGACGGAGGCCCTCCGCGGCAACGATCTCACTTCCTGATGCCATACCTGCTCCACCTGTCATTCGCGCTGCCGCCGCCGCCCTTGTTGTGCCGTGCTGCCTCTCCCCTTTCTCCTGCTTCTTTGTCCCGTATATCACCAACGGCCGCGCTCCCACCCATCGACGACCTCTTGCCTTCCACCGCAACGTCTGCGGTCGTTCGCAGAGTGCTCTCGTCGCCCCGAAGAGCTGCCGTCTGTGAGCGTCGCCACTAACAGCCGGCCACAGCCATGCAGCGCGTCTCGGCTCTGCTCCCGCTCTGGGAGAGGGCGAAGCCGGCCGACAGCGCCGGAGACCGCGCGGCAAAGACCGCCAGCATCAACAGCACCGCCTCTGCTGGCAAGCCCAACCGGCCTGCGAAAAAGGTCTTCAGCTGGGCTGATCGCATCGGCGTCGGCCGGAACCTGTCCGTGTCTCCCGCCATTGCCAATGCCGGTTCCACGAGGCCCCAATCTCTCTCGGCGCTTGGACGGGTGGAACGGGAGGCCTATTGGCCGACAACGCTCGACCACGAGTGTGCAAAGGCTGCCCGGATCATCAAATCCTTCTGCAGTAGGCTCCATCCCCCCCTTTCGCCAATTCGTCCCTTCTAACCCTCTCAGCGGACGGCTTCCTCGACGAATCGACCGACTCCACGCCGACGAGCCCGACAAGTCGCGCAAGTATCACCAGTGTCTCATCAACGCGGTTTCCACCTCGACGCTCGAATGACTTACCCCCCACCTCACCCACGGCATCAACCGCCGCGGCGAAAAAGAAGATCCCACCCCGAGTAGTCCAGGAGGCTGTTGGTCTGGCTATTTTCTCATGCATGCGCTCCGGCTTGTGGATGTCTGGCTCTGGAGGCTCCGGCATTCTCATTGCCCGCAAGGCTGATGGCACATGGTCTCCGCCTTCGGGCATCATGCTCCATACCTCCACCCTTGCGTTCGTCATCGGCGTCGATATCTACGATTGCGTTCTCGTCATTAACAGCGTCGCCGCCCTCGAGATGTTTACACGCCCGCACCTCACGCTCGGCACCGACGTGCCTCTGACTGTCGGGCCCCTCACAACGGTCGGCCTGCTAGAGAACGATTTCCGGTGGAATAACGAAATGGGAAATACCGTGTTGACCTACCTCAAGGCCCGTGGCCGGTACCGGCCCGCACAGCTACATGGCTCGCTCGTTACCGAGCGCTCCAACGAGAATGCGCGGTTCTACTCGGAGGACAACACCAGCGGTGGCACTGAACCTATTGACGTTCTCGACATCCTGGCTGGCAACATTCGAAAATCGGTCCCCGAGATCCTGCCCCTGTTTGAGGCTATCAAGGCAGCCGAGGGTCGTGTAGACTTTGATGTGGCCACCATGGACCAGCTGTCCCAGCACCCTGCGCCAGGCGATGCCGATATTTCCGACACACCCGCGCTGCTGTCTCCAAGCTCGCCCAAATCCTCCGTCTTTGGACTCCCCGACGCTACTGACCCTGACCCCTTTGGCATTATTGCCCTGGAAATGGCCGGCCTGGAGATCCGTGAAGCCGGCTCCAAGCACCGCCCCTCCAGCAATCAGTTTGACTACACTGCAGGCGCCTCCAGCCCCGACTTCTCTGTCCACTACAACCGGCAGAGTGCGGATGTTACTTTCGAGCATGGAAGCCGGGAGAGCTACATGTCTACTCGCACACAGGCCACGTCGATGAATGATGCGTTTACGCAGACCGACCTGGCTGCAACACCAGACACGTCTTTCAGTCCGACCCACTCCGACGACGGCAAGGATGCACAAGCTTCGGCAGCTACTGAAACTGCCTCCTCGCCAGTGCCAGAGGTGGCGGTGCCAGTTGTGGCTGTCGTGCCGGTCCCGGAAAACACCGACAGCCGCATCTCGGCAACGGGTGTTATTGCCGATGCGGACAATGGCCGGCCGGCAAGCAGGGTGCTCTTGACGGTCGACGCGGGTGTGGGAACGTGTGAGCAGGATGATGGCAGCGAGCATGATGCTGCGTCCATCTACTATGTTGCCGACGACCGCGATGCGGATGCGGATGATGAGGATGAGGAGACTGACGGCTTCGGCGACTGCGACGAGACCATTATCTCTGGCGTGGATGGCGAAGACGGCGAGGATGGCGAGGACGGCGAGGACGCCGAGGACGAGGACGCCGAGGATGAGGACGCCGAGGATGTCGAGGACGACGATGAGGATGACGAGGAGCCTGTCATTTTCGAGGTGGCTACCACTGCTGCCCGACCCGTTCGCGCCATGCCGACCAAGGGTGCTCAGATTATCCAGGCAAAGGGCTCACTGGTGACTATCGCAAAACGGATGCCTCCACCGCTGCCGCTGCGCAGCCCGGCTAGAAGATCCCGGGTTGGCAAAGGCGAGTTCGGGGACCTCTCTGCCACCAGCAGCCCTTTCCGTCAGTCGTTCCAAGGCGCGCAGAGCGTGCCCTCGCCACTGGCGGCAACAGAGCAGCCAGAAGCAGAAAAGGCGGAGGAGCCTGCAAAGCCATTTGTGGAGATTGTCGCTCTGGAGCCGACTCTCCCGACAGAAGTGACGGCCTCCGCCGTCGCCATGCCTGAGACCACCAGCAATGAGAGCGCACTCCCCACGCCCTCGCCCTCCCCCACGGTCTGTGAGTCAAGTGCCGCTGTGGCAGCCGAGGCAAAGAAGGAACACAGCCTCAACTCCTCGCCGATGTCAAGGACGGCAGAGTTCACCGCGTCTTCGGTTGACGAATCGGACCGAGAGCCGCACACGCCGCGCCTTGAAGAGCAGAGCGCAGTTGTGGACTACGCCAACCACAGTACTGCGAAGCCTAAGGAGGCAGAGATGGATCCTACCAACTCGTCCACGATCACAGTGGTGTGAGATGGCCACAAATGTACAACTACTTAATTTTGGATTAATGCGGGACGTCTTAACGAAGGCTTGGGACAGGACGAGAAGGAGTTGTGTGTTGTCGGGACGAGGCTGCGACAAGACATCTGAGGTTCAGCGTGGGCATTTTCAGCGGCGTTTTCAAGCTTGTCGGGCCCCCTAGTTTTGGAGGGGGAGGGGACGGATACCACGGCAAACAAGGAGCAAATGGGGCTTTGAAGCCTCGCCCTCGTCGCCTGTTTGTATGTTTTCGCGTTGGGTATACCAGCAATAGGGACTGGCATATGCTTAAGAAGAATACTAATGCTGCCACGTCCACGAGACGAGGCTCTGTTTTCTGCCACAAGATAATATATACCCGAACAAAAAGCGCCCTTTATTTCTGCGAGTTGTGTACTGTACTCCGAGTATGCGCAAGCCGCGCAACTTCTGCAATAACCCGTGGTGCATCCATAACAGCATCCCTCGTAACTGCAACGCCATATACCATTGTCCCTCGTCAGATCCCGATATGCCCGTTTGCCCGTTTGCCCGTTTGCCCGTTTGCCCGTTTGCCCGTTTGCCCGTTTGCCCTTTTGCCCGTGGCAGCACGGCTGCGCGGCAAGAAATCGCCACGTCAAAAGGCGTCAAATTCTCCGTCGTTCTCGTCTCCCGCCTCTGCGTTTTTCCGTGGTCTTCCCCTCTTCCGCCGCTGCGAGTTTGACCTCTGCCGCTTCTTCCGCCCGCCGGGAGTGTTGCCGCCTGCCTTCCGCTTCCGTCCGCGGTCGTGATCGTCGTCGTCTTCCATTCCCGTTGGCGTTGTCGGCTCCTCGTCGTTCATGTCCTCGTCGTCCAGCTTGAACTCCGAGTCCACTGTCAGGAGCTCTACCAGGCTGCTGCAGCGTGCCACCATGAGCTCCTGCGAGTCGAGACCCTTCATGATCGTGCTGGTCTCTTCCCAGAACTTGTCCCCCGTGATGCCCTGCACCTTGGTTGGAGCCCGCGTCAAGTCTCGCGACTGCGCCTTAGCCCTGTTGCTGTCCCGCTTGAGTCCGTATTGGCGGCACAGGTAGCTCCGCGCTTCCCATACGCAGAGGAGAATCATGCACCCTGTGGCCAGCTGTCGCAGACGGAGGGCGTCAAGAGGGTGTCGCAGAGCAGGGCCGGAGGGAAAGCCGGCCGGTTCGGCGTGCTCTTCGCCACCCCCAGCTACAACAATCGAGGCCGTCGTGTTGTTCCGGTCGTCGGCCGACTCGAAAATGTCCGACTCGATGGCTTGGGAAATCGACACGCCAGTCGTGTGCACTAGCTTCTCCATCGTCGTCACGGTTGCTTGAAGCTCGCCCACAGTCACATACTCGAAGAAGGCCAGGTTTTCCACCACGAAACGCGTAAACTCGAGGTGCTTTGGCACCGCTCTTGACACGTCCAGCTTCCCTGGCTCAAAGTCAACCTGTCCACACATCTTCTCCAGGAGCCGGCTGCGGTTCTTGGACTTGCTGTCCTTGACGACGTCCATAAGGTGGTGCAGCTTGGAGGTGAATGGCTCAGCAGTTGCCCCGCGAACGTCATGGACCACATCTCGCTGGTATTGATATGCTGTGAGGAGGGCCTTGATATACTCTCGCTCCAGCACCGTCTCGTATTTGTTGTGTAGTGCACGGTGCTCTCGGAAGGCCAGTTCTGCCATCTTCGGCATGGTTGATGTCTCCAGCGTGATCATCGTCACGCCCGTTTCCTTCGGGTGGACGAGACCCTGCCGGCTGATGCTCCCGAGGATTTCTGCCGCAAGATAGGCCTCCTCGCTGACTGAGCCCAGTGCGATCCGGGTGATGTCGCTGAGAAACCTCTGCGTCGTCGCGCTGGCGACATCGTCGTGGTTCGTACCTCCCATAACTGTAAGCTGCCTCTTCTTTCCAGGTCCATCCCCTGCGCGGGCCGCCTTGGAGCTGTCTCCACCGCCACCATTTGCCGCCTTGGCAGTACCCGAAGCTGTTTCCGACCTTTGCTCTTCCTTCGTCAAGAACTCCTTCAGAGATTGCATGATCTTGACTTCCAAGCTGGGATCGTGCTGGCTGAAGGCGGTCTGGAAGGCTGTGCATATGTTCTTCAAGACGAAATTGCGCGGCCAAGACTGGCAGATGAGGCCAATGGCATCCAAAGCTGTCCTCCGGATAGCCAGAGGCCATGGGGCCATGGAGAATGGGCAAAGAACGTCCACCATGAGCTTGGAGACTGACGTAACGCCGTACTTGGGAAACTGGACCTTGAATTTTTCGATCCCGCTATCTAGGTCGCAGTGCTTTCCGGCCATGCCGACAATCAGCGCGTACCGGGAGAACCGGATGGCCTTCTTGTCGAAAAGCGGATCTTTTTCAGACAGCAACTGTTCCTTTAGCATGCCTTGTAGAGCAGACACGACGATGCGGCCAAGCCCATCTAGGTCCCCGAGCAAAACGCTGATCACCCAAAGGCAGCCCATGGTGTCGTCGAGAAGTGTTCTGCTGACTTTGGGCACGCTCTGCATCAGGCTGACCCGGACCTCGTCCAGGAAGGGCTTCAGCACGCTGGGCAACTGGGGGAGAACGCGCTGGTAGATGACCACCACGGCCCTGGCTACAGCCATGTCGTCGGCGGTATTGATGTCCTTGACGCTGGCGATGTGCGGCTTCAACAGGCGGATTTGTTCAAACGTGAAGAGCCGTGGGTCCGCCTTGGCAAAAATCATCATCAGCTGCAGGGCATCGCGCCCGGACGGTGTGGATGGATCGTCGGTGTCAGGGTTGTCGATAAGGTCGCACATGATAGCTACTATGCGTTTGCAGACAGAAAAATTGGTTGCCGCGGCCTTGGCATTGGGTGATAGGATTGCCTGGAAGACCTTGTCCAGAATGGGGGTCACGGTTCCTGTCTTGACCGTTTGCAGGATCAGGCCGACATGGTCTGATAAAGACGTTTTGTTTGCCGTCATGTCCACCCCTCCTGCGACTGCTGCGGGTGTTTCCGCAAAAGGAGTTACCCATACTTCCTCGATGGTTTGTCGAGCCAACTCCCGCACGCCTTCGTCGGGATCCTGAATACGGTGGAGTAAACCGTTGGCGATGTCGCTTCGAATTTCCCTGGACTGGTTGCGCAGATATACATCCCGGGACACCTTGATAGCACGCTTCCTCACACCCACGCCCGAATCTATGAATCGGTCGATGATCGTCTTGATCATGGTTTCCTCGAGATTCGGTCGCAGCGTTATGGCGCGGCTGACTAGGCCAAGGGCCGAATCTCTCACCTGAACAGACGAGTCGGCGCAGCATTCTCTGATGAGCCTCCCAATGACTGAAGCCGGGTTATCGAAAATGGTGGGATCGATTTCCAGCACTTCCGTTATGCTTCGAAGACTCTTGCTGCGGACAGTGGCCTGATCGCTGCGCATACCCATGGCCAGAATGTTGATAACATCATTGAACGATCCGCCAAGCGACGAGCGTAGTGTGACAATCGCATAGGACAGCTTTGCCTGGGAAGCAGACACTGCCCGGAAGCAACGGCTGCCTGAGGGGCCTCGCCCATCCTCGATCATGACACGGAGCCGGTAAGCGATCCGCCCCAACTCTCTGTTCTGCCGCTCTTGAACACGGTTGCCACGGCTCCTGCCATCGGCATCTTCTTCAGCAACGACCATGGCAGCGGCTGCCTGTAAGCGAGACGTGTACAGCCTACAGACGCGGCCAGACCAATCGGCTACTACATAAGAAATGGCACTCCATAGATGAGGGTCCTGTGAGCTCCTGTCCCCGAGGTACTCTAGAGTGGATCTAAAGGGTCCGGTCCAGGACAGGAAGTCTTCGGCTGGTGGCATCTCTGCGAGTGCTGCTGCCGACAGATTCGACAAAAGGCGATCTAGCTCGTCAGGGCCTGTCGTCTCGGGCGAGTTGGCAGACTTGTTAACAGTTGAGCGCAACCGCGCAAGAACAGCTCCAATGGCACCGAGTTCTTCCAAAGCCATGTTTTTGACCGGAGCAGGGACCTTGTCGCCTTCAGTCAGCTTGAACATGGACAGCATTAGCAGTCGCAGAAGAAGCTCGGCAGCGGGCCAGTCGGATGTCTCCAAACAGGTCGTGAAATCCTCAACAAAGAGATCCAGGAGATTGCGGTATGGCGTGTCGGCTGACTTGGAAGATGTCTGCGCTCGTTGGACAATGAAATTGATGACATATTTGGCGTGATAGTATGCGGTGCTGTTGAGGGTAGAAGCGACGCGTGCCAGTTCGTTAATTGAAAGCTCGTGCTCATAAGCGGCTTCCTCTTCCGACCCAATGGTGGCGGTATGGACGGGCGACGGATCGCCCGCCAATTCGTCGTCGTCGTCGTCGTTTCTCATTTCCTCATCCACCATTCGCGACGCCGACTTGGCCTTGTCTGTCACACGACCAGTGCTGGCTTGAATTAGCCGCATGATGAGTGCCGACACGGGCTGTATACTCCTGCCATCTGCCAGCTTAAACTGGCGTGCGCTCTGCTTTCCAATAGGAAGCTTCTCCAGTGACGTCAGGATGTCATCAAAGATGCCGCGTCGTTGAGCGGGCATTTTGATAAATATCTGGGACAGCATGTCCATGGCAGCCAAGCGAAGGCCATCAAAAGCCTGGACGCCCAAGACCGAGTCTCGCTCGGTGTGGGCGTTTTCAACAAAGATCAGAGATGAGGCTGAAAATTCAAGCGAGTTGATCACAAGCTCCGACAGGTCAATGATGGAGACCAAGGAAGTCATGCCAGAAAACAGCCTCTGGGCAGCTGTGAAGATGGGGGAGATTGCCTTCTTCCATGGTGCCAACTGTTTGAACCGACCCTCTGATGAGCCAGAGTTTCTCAGTTCCGCAATAGGCACAATGACGCTGTCCATGACGTTTCTGAACAGGTCTACGGCGGCCTGGATAACATTCTCAGAGTAGAGTTGTTTGTCCTCGCGGCCGCCAGACATAATCTTCAGCGACAAACGGGCTGCCTTGAGCCCCGTATCTGCATAGCGCAACCGAGAAATCCATTCATCGATTTCAGATCCACTTGCCTCGTTGCTGAGTTTGAGATCCAGGGTTTCGGCGTGCCTCAGGACACCGTCACACAACCTCTGCATGTGGAGAAGATCCTCAACGGGAACATCCGCAAAGCAGCCGAGGGTGATGGCTTTGTGAACAGTGCCTTGCACCTTTTTGAGAGCAGCATCGGTCAGGGTTGGCTCTTCATCGCTTGTCCATACAATAAGCGGCACAGCAGAAGGCTGCTGTGCCACATTAGCCTCGGCCTCGAAGATGCTCTGGAATAGACGCTGCATTTCTTGAAAGGCAGCATCTGCCCTCTGTCGCTGGTCCAGGTCGCCAAAAACGTCCTGGCCGTTGTCGTCTGGCAAATCTGTGACCATCTGGTACTCTTGCGGGTTGAAGTTTGGTGCAGGTGCCAAGGCGATTGTCAGTTTGGACTTTAACATTGTCGCATCTGAGCTCTTCATTTCTGATTGTGCCAGCATTCCCTGACCCCCCGAAGGCACAAGCACATCCGGAGCAGATGCGAGTGTCTGCTTTCCGTTTGCCTTGATTGGCGAGCGTTCTGGGCTGTGAGTTGGAGGCGCATCGATCTTTGCTGCTGGCAACTGCGGGTGCGCAGGTATGCTGATCACAAAGTTGGTCGAGTTGCGTGCGTGCGCCTGAGCATTCCGCACAGCAGCGGCGGAAGAGTTGGCACCGACAGGACTCTCCCCGGGCACTGTGGGTGCCCCGGCCTTCCTTGTAGGTGTTGGTTTCATCGAGTCTTTGGGCATCAAGTCTGCTGCTGCCGGTGAGTCGATATTGCCATTTAAATACCGGACACCGGGAGACTCGGGGCTGGGATAGCGAAAAGGAATGACTGCTTTGTTGAAAACCATTCTTGAAATAGGCAGAAGACTCTCTGCAGGACCAGGAGTGGTCGGGGATGGTACGGAGGTACTTGAGGGGGTCGCCGTTTGTGGGAGGGGCTTGAAATTGCTGCAAACATGTTAGATTAGCACAGGAAGCCGACGTGGCGAGTCAAACCAAAGGGGTTTGCCATACAATAGCGGAGTCTTGCTGGTCGCGATGAGGTGGTAGATGTCGTCTAAACCGCGATCCTGTGGAGGACTGGAAGAACCCAAGATGTTGGTGTTCAAAGTAATGAATTCCTGTTGAGAAACAAGTTGCGCCAGCTGTGTTGAAGCGGCCTTGGAGGCGAGCGTCGGGATGGGGATGACTCCTGTTGCCGAATATCGGGTTAGAACACGACGGGAAGGAGGAAGAGGACGCAGACAAGCTGAAAGCAGAGGGACATACGTGTTTCCAGAGGTGAAATCGATGAGAATGGTGAATAGGGAAGGGCCTCGGAGAAGGTAAACGGTCGCTTGAACCTCTGGGGCCCGGTAGCCGGAGACGATGGTGGGAGCGGCTGGCTCGGGCGCTGCTGGGGCGGCAGCGGTCGTGAAGCGATGGAGGATGACGACGCGGCCGACATGGAAATAGAGAGCGGTTCGGATGCAGCAAGTCGAGATGCCTGGGGGTTTGGGTCCAGCAGGAGAACGCTGGGATCAATCCCGTTCTGGTACCCATTCTGCTGTGGCTGCTGGTGGTGGGCCAGCAGAGCGCTTGGATCGGCCATGGCAGGAGCGAAGGTGGCAGCCAGGGCGCATGGCAGGAGCGACCCGTCGTTGGTGAATGGGCAGGTGGTGGAAGAAGGAGGGAACGATGCGTATCGCAATCACAAGGACTCGGCTGTCGGGGGGGGGGGGGCGCCAATCGCGGTGCTGAATAGGGACCAAAAGAGCGTCTCTCCCTACTCAGCTTGCATGGGTGCGGCGGCCGGGCTGAGCAGAGATGGGGTCGGACTAGACGTGCTGATGAAGCAGAGGGCGAGACGAGGCTCGTGGGCGGAGCGTCGGGGTGAATGAAAGTTGAGCGGCTGGCCACGCCTGCCCTTCTTGCCTTGCTTGGACCTGCAACTCTAGAACCTGGGAAGGCAGGAGCTGCGGGCCAATCATGTGGCTCCGTCGCATCCCACGGAGAGTCCGTGCACGCTCACGTTAGCACACTCTGACGGTAGGGGCGAGCCAAAAAAATCGGGGCAAGACATTTAGAAGGGCCCAAAAAAAAAATCCAGTCCTCTTCTCACCAGTTTGCGCGTCTTGAAGGATTGCGAACGAGGCACAGGAAACATGGCGTCTCTCGGATCACTGGTGTTCTGTGCCGACTGCGGAAACCTCCTGCCCATGTCCAAGGGCTCGGATCGCAACAGGCTCATCTGCCGCTGCTGTGGCGCTCACAACAAGGGTATGTCTTGAGGGGAAGGCGGCGCATCGGCAGAACGAATCCGAAGGCTGACCATGCAGACCAATCCGCCTCGCAGACGATTGTCACCAGCTCCAAGCCAAAGGACTTCCCGTCGCCACTGCGCCAGAAGCTGTCGACGACGCAGGCGTTTGAGCGCCACAAGGTGTCGACAGAGGCCGTGACCACAGAGACCTGCCCCAAGTGCGGCCGGACCGAAGTGCGGTTCACGACGGCGCAGATCCGCAGCGCCGACGAAGGATCCACGGTGTTCTTCCACTGCGACTGCGGTCACAGGTGTGTTTTCCCTGTCATGCGGCACGCCAGGCTGGCGCGCCGGGTTACGCGGTGTAGTGCTGACGCTCCTTCTCTTCTACAGATGGTCTGAAAACAACTGATCGGAACGTTGGCTTGGGCATGACGACAAAGCAGCCATGCCACCCAAATCCTTTCCTTTCCTGTATCCATCCGGCTCAACCTCCCAAGCGCAAGACCGCGCACAGGCCTTTTACGACGATCGTCACGATTCGGGGGATGGAGCCGCCCTCTAGCCTCTACGATAAAAGACGAGAAACTGGGATCAAGGGCCGACGGAGGTGCTGAAAGCTCTTCTAGAGCGAGAAGTGCATGTGGCGAGTCCAAGTGTCTGAATGAAAGTGTACGTGAGGGCCCAGAGGGGAAGAACACATTATAGACGTGACGAGCAATGATACCCGCCCATATATATGTCCATGTATGCCCATAGCAGAAGAGGCAAATCAAGATTGAAACGTAAAAAGGCCACAAACAGAACTACAATACCTTTTTTTCCTGACCAATACTTTTGTTTCCCTTGTTCTTTGCCACACGCTGGCTTGCATTTTGTGTGGCGTGCCCGCTTGATAGAAAACCCCCAACCCAAACGACAATAAAGCAAACGTTGAGACGCAAAAAAAAGAAAAAAAAAAGAAAAAGGCAGACTCTTCTCTCCCGCAATACTCCTTCCCGCCGCCTCCCGTGTCTAGGCCGAAGCCGGAGCGGCTTGCGCCGATTCTGGGATCAGGGCATACTCCGTCTGGCCGCCCTGCTCGTAGTCGGCCATGTCGAGGGCCACCAGGACGCTCTCGCGCACGACGACCTCCTTGTCGTGCAGGAAGCGCCTGAGCGTGTCCTCGACGCCCTGCTCGTCGCCCAGGCTGCCCAGGGCCTCGGCGGCCTCGTGGCGGACCATGCCGGCCTCGTCCAGGTTGCTGAGCGCGGCCGTGAGGGCGGGGATGGAGGCCGGGTGCGACAGCTGGCCAAAGACAAAGGCGATCTCGTGGCGGAACAGCGCCGACGCGTCGGCGAAGCCGCGGGCCAGCGCGAGAACGGCCGGCACGGCCGTCGGGAGGTCGGGCGGCGACGCCAGGTCGCGCAGCGCAAACATGGCGCGGTAGCGCAGGAACAGCGGCTGCGCCGTGTCCAGCAGGCGGGCCGTCAGGCCGTCGATGTCGGCCGTGCTGGGCATGGGCGGCGCCGGGTCGATCGAGGCAAAGTCGCTCGGCCGCAGCGTCTCCCGGCTGCGCAGCGCCGCGTTGTTGGCCCACTCGATCCGGTCCATGGCGATCTCGCACGTCTCGCGGATGACCACGGCCTCGCCCGGCCGGTCGCGGAACTGCCTCAGCATCGCGAGGTCGTCGGCGTGGCCCAGCGCGCCCAGCGCCTCCGCCGCCTCGTGCCGGCACATGACGTCCTCCTGCAGGTCGGCCAGGGCCTTGCGCAGATGCGGACCTGCCGCGTCCACGTTGCCCGTCTGGCCCAGACAGTAGGCCAGCTCGTGCTTCAGCAGGGCCGAGGGCGACACAAAGCCGGCCGCGATGGCGTCGATGGCCGCCTGGGCCGTGGCCGCCTCGGCCGCGTCGTCGGCGCCGGCAGCCGTCGCCTGCTTGGCGAGGTGCTTGAGCGAGAAGAGGGCGCGGAAGCGGATGGGCAGAGGCGTCGTCTCGTCGCAGAGACTCTTTCGGAGAGAGAGAATGGTCGCCTGGGCGGCGGCCGGCGCCTCGGGCTGGGTAGAGGTTGCTGCCATCGTTCTGGTGTGTGACGCTGGTCGCTGGTCGCTGGTCTTCGTGTTCTGCAGCTTCAAAGAGGCTTGGGAGGAAACGGAGTTGCGAACAAAGTGCCCGTCTGGCTCGTGGTTTTTTTTTCTGCCGTCCCTTACACGCTCGAATAGGCAGTATTAGTAGGCTCTGAAATTTAGCTCCGAAAAGCATTCGTCGAGGGGCAACTTATGATTTTTTTGGTGGGGTGCACTGCTGCGATAAGATAAGCTTCTTGACCTGTGAATAACATCAACGACGACGCAGCACGGCGAAACCGTCAGCGACGTTGGCCGTACCACGTTTCGGTGGCCCATGGTAGCTGTGCCACTCCATTCTATGCCGTGTGGAAACGATACGCTGCTGTGGGAGCTCCGGTAAAACCGAGACCTGATCGCTGGCAGATGGGGGCTAAAAATGAGATAACCATAACAGTGACGAGTGCCATGCAGCCAATGGCCACGGCCGTCATGCCCATTTCTCGTCTTTTCCTGAGACATGTGATGCCGCGGCAGAGTCTAGCCTGCTACACCCTGAGACTCGCAGGCCATGCCGTTCCACAAACACCGGAGTAAGCTTGATCTGACCTCACTCCAGGCGAGACAGGATCGCATGACACTCAGTATAAGAACAAAGCCCGGTTATGAATGAGACAGCAAGCAAGAAGGGAATCCAAAACCCAGTTATTAATGCAGCATAAATCGTCCGTTCCCTCGTGAGAGCCAATGCTGTAATACCATTATCAACCCAAGATCCATGCAACCGCCCATTGCCGTAGCTCACAAACAAGACCAGATGATAAACAGAGAAATGCCACAGACGAAATGCAAAATGATCAGCAAGACCGAATGCCCAGCACGAAAACCCGGAGTTGGCAAGAAACAAAAAGGGCAAGAGAGGAAAATGGACAATAACGACAAGGAAGAAGAGAAGCGTACTCCGGGTATCGCGGTGCAGAAACAAAAACGACACAGCAGCGAACAGCACAACCCACAAGCCCACAAGCCCACAAGCCCAAAAGCCCACAAACACGCGGTCCCAGAAAGAGCCAAGAAGTCTGCAGCATAGACCGAGCCTAGCAGCATCCCCGCCGCCGGCTGGAGGAGGGATCCTGGCTGGGGTCGCGGGCACTGCCAGCCCCGTTTGGGTCAACTGCAATCTCGGGGCCGAAGCCCTGGGGAAACAGCCAGCTCCGGCGGTCCCGGCCCACACGGAAGCTTCCACGAATGTTGGCGCCATCATTGTAGGCGCCACCGTAGCCGTAGCCCTCGCCGCCAGCGCCGGCCGAGCCAGCATTGCCTTCGCCGGGCACAAACATGGCGCCGGGCGTGGACGTGGCGGCGAGCAGGGCCTGCTGCATCTTGCGGTTCTGCTCGACGAGCTTCCGCGTCACGACGCGAAACACCTCCTCGACACCCTCGCCGCTCTCTGCGGAGATCTCGTGGCAGGCGTCCCAGCCGGCCTCCTGGCCCCAGAACCCGGAGCTCCGTTTGGAGCTGGGGCTGCGCGGCTCGCCGCCCAGCGGGGGTGCAGACGCCGCCCCTTGCGCAAAGGCTGCATAGCCCGAGCTCGCTGTTCCGGCTGCCGCCGCCCCTCCCCATGTGCTTCCGCCGCCAGAGACGCTGGTGCCACCAAATCCGCCGGGACCGAGGCCGCCGGCCGTGGGAGGAGGCGTGCTGCTCGTGCCCGGGGCCAGATTCTCGGCAACGTAGGCAATGCAGCGCTCAAAGGGGACTTCTCGCTTGTGCGGGTCGCCAGCGACTATATCGGCCTTGGTGCCGACAACGTGGAGGACAATGTCCGCCGGGAGGTTTCGGCGCAGCTCGGTGAGCCAGATGCCCATTTCGGCAAAGGAGTTGGCGTCGGTGATGCTGTAGCAGAGGATGCAGGCATTGGCACCACGGTAGTACAGGCGAGAGATGGAGCGGAACCGTTCCTGGCCAGCTGAGGGAGGGGGGGGGGGGATCAGCACATTGTAAGCGACAGACGGAGAGAAGGACGACGCGTCGGCACGGAGGAGAGGCACACGCACCAGTATCCCAGATCTGCAGACGCACAACGGTGTCGGTGTCGCTGTCGACGACACGCTTTGTGAGGAAGCTTGCCCCGACGGTCGACGTGATCTGCGAAGGGTCAAAGGAGCCCCTGCAGAAACGCGTCACGAGAGATGTTTTGCCCACGCCCTGAGAGCCAACGACCACGATCTTTGCCTCGAGGGACGACATGGCCAGGGGAGGGGGACGGGGGAGGGAGAGAGAGAGAGGTCGGAGATGGGAGAAAATGGAGGGGCCAGAGAGAAGTGGAGAGACTGTAAGGAATTTATTGTGAGGAGGCCCAAGTAAATAGAGGCGAGACAGGAATGGGGCCGGTCGAGGGATGTGGCGGGTAGGCTGTGGAGATGTGCGAGATTGACAGGCAGGGCCATGCGCAGTTGGAACGAGGGCGATGCGGGAGATGGCGAGGCGACCAGCGGCACAGACGAGGAGGCTGTTTGTCTGCTTGTGCCCTCCGTCTCTCGTCGGGCTTTTCTCGATGTTTTTTCTCTCCGTCTTTTTTAGGGCTTCTTTCGATTTTCGCGTCTTGGCGGATTCTTCTCACGAAGAAGGGTCGGTTCCGGGAGGCATTCTCTCCGATCAGCCGTCTGCGAGAGGCTGCGAGATGTGTCTTTAGGAACGGGTGCTGGGAAATGGGCGTGTTGACCGTTCCATTGTCGTAGCGACGTGAAAGAAATATGCTTGAAGGGGGGGGGGGGGGGGGGGGGGGAGAGAAAAAGGGGGGGGGGGGGGGGGGGGGGGGGGGGGGAAAGGGGGCGGCCGGGGTTTGAGGGATCGTTTGGGGGCGGCATCGGC
>JANSMH010000329.1:0-26016 GCA_029299595.1 Grosmannia serpens
ACGAAGCGGCGTCCCCGAGATGCGTGGGGGCTTCGTTCTGGTGTCGCCCCCGGGGCGAGGGGGGCGGGGGGGGGGGGGGGGGGGGGGGGGGGGGGGGGGGGGGGGGGGGGGGGGGGGGGGGCAGGCGCCATGTTTCATCTTTGCCGCCAAAATTCTCCGCAAGATCGAGCTGTGAGAAGAGGGCTTTCCTGGCTCGCCGGCCAGTGGTCCCAAGCGTGGTCACATTGTGCTCTGCGACGCTGCTATGTACTTGCCCGTCTCGCCTCCTTTTCTCCATGTGCCCCCCCGGCCGGCCGCACGGCCGAGGCAGGCAGAGAGAACACGAGATGTGTGCAGCCCATCTCGTGTCGTGGCAGTACTTTTGCAGAATCTTAATTTTAGCAGCCCGTGGAGATAGACGCCAGATCCAGGACAAAAGAGGCAGGCAGTGCGGGTGAGGAGAGAGAGGGGTGGCGGCTGCGCTGGCGCCTTCGAGGGGCCTTCTAAAGGCCGTTTGTGGTCTTGGGAGAAGGTTTAAAGGGCGGATGGCAAAGAAGGGAAAGCACGCGGTGGGCGCGAAGTGATTGGCTGGCGTGCGTCTTCTGCAGAAAGAACGACCCGCCCGGTGGGGGCTTGGCAGGCACGATGGCTGGCCCGACTGGCCCGACTGCAAAGAAGACAATCAACGAGATCAACCAAAGAAAGAGCGAAAGGGGAGCCGCGCGCTCTGATCACCCAAGTGGATCGTTTGCATGAGCACTTTATTTTTATTTCCAATACGAACAACAGCGAATTAATGGCGGTTCCCCGCTTGCAGCACTACGACGAGCGAGGCTCACGGGAGAGGGAGCGGAGGGAAGAGAGGGAAGAGAGGGCAGCGTCTGACTGAAGGAGCCTGGAGGCACACCGGAATCGGGTGCTGTAGACGCCGAGCAGTGTGCTGGTCTGGCGGTACAAACAAGAACGGGCGCGAAGAAGCCCTCTTTCTTGTCTCGGCCAGACATCGCCGCAAAGATGAGCGCCACAGGGGCAGCGAGCGTCGGAGCAGACGCTCTTCAGAGGAGGGGATCGGCAGAGCCCTCCTTTTACGGATTCAGCACGCCCCTGGGGTGACCTTTGTCCCTCGTCCAACAGGGATCATGGACCAGCGAGAGCAAAGACGCAAAGACGCAAAAGCAAAGAGCAAAAAGCAGAAAAAGCAAAAGCAGAATTGGCCCCCCCCCAACAAGTCTTTGACCCCTGGTCACATCTGTGGACCTGACCCCTACCCCCCGTCATCCAATGGACGCCATAGACCCCCCCTGTCTGGCTGCTCCACACGTATGCTTGGCTCACTTACACCATATCGGCCTCAGAAACGAAGTCACTGCTGGCCGGCCTCCTCTTTGTCGACGCACAGCCCGCCTGGGACAGACGGCTATATAGAACGGCTGTGTCCCGGGCTCGTCTTGGTCTTTCTTCCCTCTCCTCATCGCAGCTTTGACAGACAGTCTTGTTTCTTCAACATCACTTGTTTCCCTTTTTCCTTGTTCCTTCGTTTCTAGAGTGTCAAAGTCATTCGCTTCTTTGCTCTCGTCCCCCCGTTGATACTTGTTCTATCCATTCGCTCAAATAGCAGCGCTATCTTCCTCTGAACGGAACATCCTCGTCTTATTATCACATTCGCTTGCCAGCCAGCAACACCGATAACATGAAGACCGCAACCGTTCTTTCCCTCGTGGCGGGTGCCGCAGCGAAGGTGAGTGCAGCCGCTCGGCCAATAAACACAGGGCCAGACAAAGACGCACACTGACGCAAGCTGCAGAGCTTCCTCGACGCCGGCTCCTTCACGTGCCCCAGCAACCCCAAGGACAAGTGCTCGACGAGCCAGGCCAGCGGCTGGGACTTCAACGACCTCGAGCTGGGCAGCTTCTCCAGCTTCAACGACTTCTCGTGGTCGGGCTTCAGCTGCGAGTCGCACTCGTCCAAGCGGTCGCGCATCGACCGCCGCGGCGGCAGCCGCTATGCCGGCGCGTCGTGCAGCTCCGAGGTGTCGTCGTGCCCGTCGTTCAAGAGCAGCAGCTCGTCCGAGTCGAGCAGCTTCTCGGTCAACGAGATCCACCTCGCCACCGAGTTCGACTGCGACCTCGAGTTCCACTACGCCATGACGGACGGCTCCAGCTGCAAGCAGCGCAGCAGCTGCTCGAGCGGCGGCTCCGTCATCACCAACAGCCAGTGCGGCGGCGCCACGGCCGTCACCGTCGTCTACCCGTCGCAGACCAGCATGCCCAAGCCGACCTGCAGCATCAGCGTGTCCACCATCTCGTTCGCCTGCAGCACCACCAGCACGGCCGCCACCTCCAGCGCGACCACCGTGACGACCAAGGGCCACGGCTCCTCCAGCAAGAGCTCGACCACCAAGGGCCACAGCTCGTCCGTCCACACCACCGCCGTCGTCTCGTCCTCGGCCGGCACCACCACCGCCGTCTCCACGCCGGCCGTGTCCACGGCGACATCGCCTGCTGAGTCATCGCCTGTTGCTTTCACCTCGGCCGTGTCTTCCCCGGCTGTGTCGTCGCCTGTCGTTTCTTCTGCTGTTGGCTCGACCACTTCCGTCTCGGTTCCGGCCGTGTCCACGGAGACGTCGCCTGCCGAGTCTTCGCCCGTTGTTTCCACCTCGGCCGTGTCTTCCCCGGCCGTCTCGTCGCCGGTCGGCTCTGCCTCGACCACGTCGGCTGTCGTCTCTTCCGAGGCCGTGTCCTCGCCTGCCGGCTCCACCTCGACCGTCTCGTCGCCGGCTGCGTCGTCCCCGGCCGTCTCCACCTTTGTGACGTCGGCTGTCGGGTCGTCGACTGCTGGTTCGACTACTGTCGAGTCGTCGGCTGTTGGCTCCACCACCGTCGTCTCCTCGGCTGTTGGCTCCACCACTGTTGTTTCTTCCGCTGTCGGCTCCACCACCGTCGTCTCCTCGGCAGGTTCCACTACCGCCGTCGAGTCGTCGGCTGTCGGCTCCACTGTCTCTTCCGCTGTCGGCTCCACAACCGTCGTCTCCTCGGCTGCTGGTTCCACCACCGTCGTCTCCTCGGCTGCTGGCTCCACCACGGTTGTTTCGTCCGGCGTCATTTCCTCGTCCCCGGTGTCTGCTGCTGGCTCCACCACCGTGGCCTCGACCTCTCCGGTCTCCGCTGCCGGCACGACCAGCAGCTCCCCGGCCGTGTCTTCGGTGCCGTCGTACACCACGTCGACCATCTTCACGACCTCGACGTCGACCATCACCAGCTGCGCTGCCACGGTCACCAACTGCCCGGCCGAGTCCTACAAGACCACGGTTGTGACCATTGCCGTGTCGACGACGGTCTGCCCCGTCACTGCCACTGAGACCGCCGTCACCGAGACTGCCGCCACGTCGACCGCCGTCACCGAGACCGCCGCCACCACCGTCCCTGCTGTTGGCGGCTCCACCACGGCGACTGCTGCCACGTCCACCGAGACGGTCTCCGTCCCGTCCGTCGTGCCCCAGTGCCTGAACACCTGGATGTTCTCGACCGGCTGCAGCGACAACACCGACTCGGCCTGCTACTGCCCCGACGAGGTCTTTGTGCAGAACATCTTCTCCTGCGTGTCTGCCTACGGCAGCACCGACGAGGTCATCTCCGAGGCCGTCGTCTTCTTCCAGGGTGTGTGCGCCGGCTACGCCGGCGGCAACCCGGCCATCGTCACTGGTGCTGCGTCTGTGACCAGCACGCTGACGGTGACGGCCACGGCCTCGGTGACCGGTGCCACGTACACGACCGTCTACGTGCAGGCCACGACGGTTGTGCCGTGCACCAACGCCGTCGGCTCGACCATCTCCGGCTCCAGCACGACGACGGTCATCAGCACCGCGGCCACGGTGCCGCAGGTTGGCTTCACCACGGGCTCGACCGGCTCTGTGGCGGTGGTGCCGGTGACCAGCGTGGCCACGACGGTGGCGACCAACGCCATCACGGCGACGGGTGTGACCACGACCAAGTCGGCCAAGGCCACGACCACGGCGACCTCTGTCGCCGTCCCCGGCGTCGCCACCGGCACCGGCGCTGCCTCTGCCTCGGGCGCTGCCTCGAGCACTGGCTACACGGCACCGAAGCCGTCCAGCACGTTTGTGACGGTCAGCGCTGCTGGCCGCACGCAGGTGTTTGGGCTGGCCGGTGTCGCCATGATGGCGGTCGTGGCTCTCCTGTAGAGGGAGAACGGAAGCGACCGTCTGGCGTGTTTTGTTATTGAGTTGCCGGGCCTCTTCAGGCATTCTGTACGCATAATAAGTCTCTGCAAAAATTTCCTTTATTGTCCCTGTTCATGTTTGTTTTTTTCTGGTCCTGTCCTACAACCTGGCACTTGTGCCCGCTGCAGTGGTTTGACGAGTGGAATGCTTGAAAGACTGTCGATTGTCTGACGCAGGCGTCCGCTGGAAGAATCCTACTACGCAAAACTTTCTTTTCTTACGATCCTTACGAACGATATTTACCCAGACAGGTGGTCTTGGACTGATTGTTACTATACTTACCCAACCCATCATTATATCTCATAGCATGTAGATACACTACTATACCCTGGCGGACTTCGTTTCCGATCTAATAGTAATTAGGCAAAGACCACTTTTGACATCTTGGAGCATTGCGCAGTGAGAGGAGGGATGGTAATAGTTGTAAAAGGTACTTACAGAGTAGGTGCTTGTGAGGTGGTCCGTGCGCAAATACATTAAAAGTGTTCCTGCTTTTCTGGTCCATAATTTAGATCTACCGACCGATCAAAAGACGAAAGTGTAGTCGTCAAGCGGCGCTGCATTTGAGTACAGGGCGCAGTATTTTTGCTAGCATTGAAAAGCCTTCCGGCGCAAGATGTCTTGAGGGCAAAGAAGCGACTGCGAGGAATAAGCAGCAGACGAGCCGACGCAGACTGGAGAGATGATGATGCCGCTGAGAGCGGTGCAGGGTGTGGCAGCGTGCAGGGCAGCGATGGCGGGCTGTCGGCGGGTGAGCACTGAAGCAGGGGGAAGAGGGGGAGGAGGAGGAGGAGGAGGAGGAGGAGGAAGAGGAGGAGCAGGAGCAGGAGTACCAGGAGCAGGAGCAGCAACAGAAGCAGCAGCAGCAGCAACGACAGAGACGGCGACGACGACGACGCCAGAGGAGATATCCGAGCAGCGACGACGACGGCAGGCATGGACGGCGCGGTGGCCGGACTTTGCGCCGCGGCCGACGTTCGAGCCGTCGACGGGGGTGCCGCGGTCGTACTTTTTGGGCCACCACCGGGCGGCGCTGGACGACATGCGACGGGTGTTGGCGACGGTGGGGCTGGTGATTGAGTGCCGGGACCTGCGCGTGCCGCTGACGACGTGGAACCCGCTGCTGGAGACGTCGCTGTCGTCGGGCGTGGCGACGGAGGGGGGTGGAGGGGGGGTCGACAAGAGGGGGGTCGACAAGAGGGGGGTCGACAAGAGGGGGGGGGTCGACAGGACGGGCGGCGTGGCCGGCCTGGCGAGTCCCTCGTCTGCCTCGTCCTCGTCCTTACCCCTCCTGCCCTCGGCCACTACCGACCGCATGCGCATCATCGTCTACACGAAGCGGGACCTGGTCGTGGCCGGGCCGTCGGCGCGGTCGTCGCTGTCGCGGAAGCCGTCGCCGCGGCCGCGGCCGTCGGGCCCGTCGCTGCTGTCGCCGTCGCCCGCGGACCTCTGCCGGCTGGCCGGCTTCCACCGCCACGAGGCCGACGCCGTGCTCTTCATGGGCGCCGGCGACGACCGCGGCACGGCCACTGCCGGCGCCGCCGCCCGCCGCGAGGCCGCCCGCCTCGTCGCCGCCGTGCGCGCCGCCGCCCGCCGCCACGGCCAGCACGCCCTCACCGGCCTGCGCGCCCTCGTCGTCGGCATGCCCAACGCCGGCAAGTCCACGCTGCTCAACCGCCTGCGCGCCGCCGGCATGGCCGACCCCGCCCGCCGCGCCCGCGCCGCCCGCACCGGCAGCCAGCCCGGCGTCACCCGCAAGCTGGGCACGCCCGTCAGGGTCCTGGGCGGCGGCGGCGGCGGCGATCCGCCCAAGGGAGCCGCCTCCCCGTCCAGCGCGTCCACCAGAGCAGACCGGGCCGCCTCCAACTCGGCCTCCATCCCGGCCAACTCGGCCAGCTCCTCCCACCCCCCCGACAACCTCCTCCTCATGGACACCCCCGGCGTCTTCGTGCCCTACGTCCAGGACCCCGAGAGCATGCTCAAGCTCGCCCTCGTCGGCTGCGTCCGCGAGGGCCTCGTCCCCCCCGTCGCCCTCGCCGACTACCTCCTCTTCCAGCTCAACCGCCGCGACCCCGGCCTCTACGTCGACGCCTTCCGCCTCCCCGCGCCCACCAACGACGTCCTCGTCCTGCTCGACGCCGTCGCCCGCCGCACCGGCAAGCTCGCCCGCCACGGCGAGCCCGTCCTCGAGGCTGCCGCCCTCCACCTCGTCAACGCCTGGCGTCGCGGCCGCCTCGGCCGCTTCTGCCTCGACGCCCTCGACAAGAACTCCCTCCACGCCGCCCGCGACGCCGCCACCCGCGGCTCTCCCCTCTCCCTCAACCAGGCCCGCAGACAGGAAAAGGACCGTCGCAAGGCCCGCCAGGCCGCCCGCCACAGCGGCCTCGTCTTCCCCGAGACCGCCCCCGCCGCCTCTGCCTCTGCCTCTGCCTCTTGACTGCTTATGTCATCACCATCTCATGTCATCACTCGCTTAGTCATCACGCGCCACATCCACGCCACATCCACGCTCACGTTTTCCATTCATACCCACCTTCGTTCCACCACTATCATACAGAAAGTGCCGACATGCTTATCAGCCTGCCTAAACAATATGTCCCCCCCCCTCTCTTGGGGAAAAGGAAAAAAAAAAAGGGTATTTTCGTGGATCCCACGCCTTGTCCGGAGAGCCTAAACCTGAAACGCCTACCTTCCATATCCCTAGAAATAGAACAAGAACAAGAACGTCAGACGACCGAAGACCTCCGACCTATGCTGCAAATTGGCTCTGCCAGTGCACAATGTCCCGAGTGAGGCAGTCCATCATCTCCAGGCACGAGAGATCCGTAAAGTCCTTGCGCCCGCTGCCCGCCTCGCCCTCCGCGTCGTCTGTCGCCCTCTTGACCGGCGACCTGCCGCCCGACGATGGCGGCCCGTTGGCCTGGCTCCTGTCTTTCGCCTGGCGCTGGCCGCCCTCGCCCGTCGGCCCCGCCGCTTCCGTCTCCTCCTCGCCTGCAAGCTCCACCTGCGTCTTCGAGATAAAGTCGAACATCGCGGCCACCCGCCGCTTCATCTCGCTCATCGTCACCCGGCTGCTCATCCCGCCCTTGTGTCTCGACCCCGACTTGCTGTTGTGCCCGCCGCCAGACCCCCCGCCCGAGCCCGTCTTGCCGTGTCCGCTTTCGCCCACGTCTCGAGACCGCGACCGTGCCGACTGCTCTTCGCGTGCCTCCCGCTCCTTTGTGTATTGGTTGCGACCCTTCTTTTTGTGCGTCGGCCGCCCGCCTTTCGACTTCGAAGAGCTCATCGGTGGCGCAGACGTCGGCGGTGGTGTCTCCGGCGAAGGCTGCATTGGTCGCGGGGCTGCCGCGCGCGGCGTCGCTGTCGCCGACGATGTCGTGCCGGACGACGTCGCCGTTGCTGCCGACGGCGTGCTTGTCACTGCCGACGTCGTCACCGGCGCTTGCGCTGCTGCTGGCCGGCTGCTGCCCGTTGTGCGCGCTGCCAAGGGCATTTCGTCCGAAGGATCCGAATCTGTGCCCCAGTTAGCCTTCCCATCCTGTAGCAGAAGAGAGAGCCTTGCCGTCTGTCCATACCATCAGCCCGGCGGCGCTCGGCCCGGCCGTTGCGTTTGTTTGCCGCCTCGGCTCGCTGCCTCTCCTTTTCTTCCCTCTCGCTCTTTTCTCGTTGCTGCTGACTCCGTACAGCTGCTGCGCTTCTTGACGCCTTCTTGGACGTCCCGTTTCGTGTATTCGCCGCGTCATCCGAATCGTCTTCAGCCCTGAACGTATCCCCGCCGGGAGATACCGACCGTGAGCTCGTGCGTGGCCGCTTCACTCCGTCCGAATTCCTGTGCTCCCACACCTGTTTAGCATACGCCCCGGACGTCCCACAGACAACAGAACTGAACGCATCGACTCACTCGTCACTGAAGCTCCTGCTGCGCTTCGCCCTCCTTCCACCCATTTCTACCGACTCCATATGCGCATCTTCCTTGCTAGCTTCGATGGCAATGCGCAATTGCTCTTCGTCGTACGCGGCGTCCCGACTGTTCATTGTCGAACGCCGCTTCGAGGACTGGCTCACAGATGTCGCTCGCCCGCTTTTGCCCTCTTTGCCGTCCTCCTTACCGCCTTCCTTGATTTCCTCCTTGCTGCCGTCTTTGATCACGTCTTTGCTGCCGTCTTTGTTGCCGTCCTTGATGTCTTTGCCGACGTCTTTGCCGACGTCTTTGGCGACATCTTTTTTGGGCTCAACCTTGTTGTCCTTGCTGCTATCTCGTTCTCTTGGTGACCGATCGCGGTCTTTGGCAAACGAGCTTGTGCGGGACCGTCTTCTGTTATTGGGTTGGTAGATCGAGCATCGCGGCCTGCAGTAGCGCACAGCGTTAGCAAATGCATACATACACAAACAAGAAACCAATTGCCGGGGGAAAAAAAAAAAGAGGGTACCATGAGAGGGGTACAGAAAAGGAAGGCTGGAGAGAATTACCCGTTTGTGCTTGGGAATATTTTGTGGAAATCTTTCCTACACTCCTCGCAGTAATAGTCTTCCGGGAGGGTGTCGTCGTTGACGAGACCGACACAGGCGCCGTGCTGCCACACTTTGCAGATGTCGCATTGGACGAAGAAGCCGGCCAGGTCCTCTGTGACGACGGTGGGGAAGATGGAATCGACATCGAAGCCTTCTTTCGCCGCCCGCCCGAGGTTCTCGGGCGACGGTGGCCCGGGGTACTCCTCGTAGCCACAGATGCAGCGGACGGCCTCGTCGTCCTCCTGTATCTCGTCGCCGTCGTGCAGCATCTCGATTTCGCTGACGACGACGGAGGAGAGCTCTTGCGAGTCGTCCTTGACGGTGTTGTGGGCCTGGGTGGCGCGTCTGCTTCGCGGCTGCGGCGGCGGCGAGTCGTCCGCAATGGCTGCGGTGTCGTCGGGTGTTTCGGATGTGAGCGACGCGGTGGACGTGGACTTTTGGGGGGAGCCCGTCTTGACAAAGGGCTTGGAGCTGCGGTCGGGGCGGCCAGACAGGCTGGACGTGGTCGAGGAGGGCCGAGACTGTGGCTGGCTGGTTCGAGCGCGAGAAGAACGTCGGGGATCGGGGCCAGCCATCACTCGGTCATGCCACGGTCGTCAGCGGGACGGCGGCAGGTCGGCAGGGACAGGATGCCGGCGAGAGGAGGCGATGCCGTCGGTGCCGGCCTGCGTGTCAATGGAGGAGGCCGAAGACGCTCGGTGCCGCTGCGTCGAGAAGACGCCGACGGGTGGGCAGCGCGTCAACAAGGATTGGAGCCGCGGGATCCGCAGAGGCCCGGCAGCGACTACGGCTCGAGACGATGAGCCGGTCGGCGGCTGTGCTGGGGAGGGTAAAGGGGATTTGCACACAAGAGAGGCGATTCTCGTGCAGGCAGCGTCGACGAGGGCGGGTGCAATCAGGATCGCGACAGACGGGGTGCGAGAGGACAGAAGCAGGTCGGGGCAGATTGGTCGCAAATCATGGCTTGCAGAACAGCTCAGGGGAGTGGGGGGGGCAGAGAGAGCGGATGGGCAGGTTGGTGAGAGAGGCAGAGAGGCCGGGACGGACGAGGAAGAAGCGTGTGGGCGAAGAAGAGGGAGAGAGGGAGGAGGAGACGGAGCAGAATAGAGTGGGAAAAAAATTAGCTTGCTTTTTCCAGCAGTCGAGCATTAGCAGCAAAGCAAGCAAATAATAAATTTAGCAAGAGCACAACCAACGCCGAGGCGCCTTGGGGTAGGAGCGACAGGTGCGTACTGTGGACCCACCTGGGAGGTAAGATACGCCCGCGCCGCCCCATAGGTATCATTTCTATGCACAACATATGTAAGGGATACCTCTGCATGCTGCATACCTTCCGTGTCCGGAACACGCCAACTTTTTCCGTGCCTCCTCTTGTGCGGGGCCTCACATCGTGCCTTCTCGAGCGTAGGCAAAATCCAGCTGTCCAGTCCTCCGTGTGGCAGCGGCTGGCCCGGTCGCAATAGCCTTGTCTGCCTCCCATGGCGTTTGCGGGCAGCCGTGGCCCGTTGCTGGGGAAGCTGCGCTTTGCGGCTTCCTTGTCACTCACTGCCTGTGCTCGTCTGATCCGGGGCGCCTCGCCTACCCACTCTTCTCCCACCCTCCGGACTGCCTTTGTTCGGTCCATTTTCCTGGACGGGATCGAGACGCGTAGCGGCCATGCCTGCCATCCGTTTTGTTGAAACGAGCCGGTGGTCTGCCCAGCTGCCCAGCCCCGGACCAATCACCCGACGCCCTCTGCACCAAGCCACAGCCTAGACGCACCAACATTGGCCCGGACTGCGGTGTGTGGCGTACGCCCCCCCGGCTTAGGTAAGGAGTTGGACCAGGGCACAACTGCCTGCCACTTTCTCCCTAATCGCTGCACTATCGAAATCACCTTCATATGGCATTAGCAATCACCGCCAAACCCTTTGCCACATCCAACGGTTTCTCTCCTGCAAACTTGGGACCCCTGGCTGGCTTGCCATACATTCTTTGCTGTCTATCTTTCTGTCACCTTGCTACCATTGTATAAAATTCGTTATTGGATCCCGACGCCCACGCAGCAGCAACGGCAGCGCTCTCTGACTGGCTGCGGGCTGGCGAAACCCTGGAGAGAGCGAGAGGTAGGCAGAGACCGCCCGACGGCATCAGCCCGTTGCGGCCGATTTCCCCAGAACGAGCCCTGAGTGTCCAGATCGCTTGTGCTGTTCTCCCCGCCCAATTCGCGTGTGCCAAGCCCTGTGTCTTCGCTCGTGGCATCGGTGGCCTGGAGCAGAAGAACCGGCTGATAGAAACCCCCCCCCCCCCCCTCAATTCGGGCCTGTCCGTCTGACTCTTTCCATACCTCTCGGCACATCCACGCTCGTGTTGACTCCCATGTGATGCTTCGATGTTTTCTCCCTGTTTCGCTTTGCCTCGTTGTTGCTCGCGCTGAAAACAGTCCAGCTGACCTCTGACCTGATTCGCTGGGCAGAAATCTAGGGCTTCTCCGCTGCCTTTTTTCGGATGCCCGTCTCCTAAATAGCGTCCTCCGACGAATCGAAATACCTCAAGAGTTGACACCCGCTATTGAGCGCCGCGGAAACCAGAGTGTTCGAACCCCCTCTACAGCACATGTTCTTAATATACCATAGCCTTGGTGAGAGCTGAGGCAGTGTGCGATGGGTATGATTGCATGGTCCCCTCCACCTACAAGCGCTTCTGCACTTTTTTTTTTCCGGCTTTCCATTCCATCCACTTCACCTTAACCCCCCCCCCCTTCCCGTTGCATTATTCCTCGACTCCCAACCTTGGCAAACGCCGCCTTTTGTACCACATTGAATCCTGCACGGCCTTTTCCCATTCCTCTGCTCTTGTTTCCTGAAAAAAAATCTTGTCCGCTTGAAAAGATGAGAATAGAGCAGCCGGCTTTGACCTCCCCCCTCCTTCACCAATGGATCTCTCTACCCCGGTCCAGCGTCTGCAACAGTGGCACGCATGGGCCTTGTTCCCTTCCCCCGGTCTTGCTCTGTTTGTCCTCTGCAGCTCTCTTTGGATCCTCTGGCTAATCCGCCGTAACGAACTTTCTCTCTTGCCAGGACTCGCCCAGACAATGTCGCCCGAAATCGTCTCGTCCGTCTTTCCCGACCGACTTATCCACCCGCTTCCCAAGCGCCGCCTCCGGGAACGCCTATCTCCAAACATTGCTGACTCTATCCAATATCCGCCGGCCCATGTCTCTGGGACTCCGTTGTTCTACTACCCTTACAACTTGAAGGATGATGTGTCTGCAGCCTCAGAGAGGGCAAACCTGCTGAACCATCGCAGAGCGGTCACGACCCCTCCCGGCACCGCTCTCTACCCAGACGTACCAGTCGTTCTCCAGGCTCGCCGAGACGGTGACGGAGATGGGCCGGCGAACTCCTCCCGTGTTGTTCGACTCGTGAACCGCACCTTGCGGCACCAACCCACGCTGATCCCCTCCCCGCCCGACAGCCAGCAGACAGCACCGTCGGCTGCGTCTTCTGTTGACGGCTACGACTCGTTTGAGAACACCAATAACAAAAAGAAGAGAAAGATTCCCACTGCTGGCGATGCTTCGCACGCTGGCAGCTACACTTCGACCGAAATCCACTCGGCGGCATCAGGACCTTTGTCTGCAAACGCGAACGATGACAACTTGAGTGGAGGCTCGCTGTCCAGCGCGTATTCGGGCTCTGCCAGCTTTGTAGCAGCAGCTCCCGGTATATCTGGGCCGGGGAGAGGGCGCTATGGCCGGAGTCGGAATGGTAGGAGCCCTCTTCGGCCGCTGCCAGAGGCTGGAAGCATTTGGGCGGGCAGAAGCGGGAAATTGCAGCCCCCGTGGCCCTCACCATTGGGTATGTCTGCTTCTGGCACGTCGCTCCCGTGTTCTTCTGCAGATGGACTCGCTAACGAACAAGTTGGCACAGAGCCCGACCGAATCTCCGCCCATAGTGCCAGCACGGGCATCATATCCAGCGCCATTGCCAATGCAGAAAAGCAAGCGTCCCGCGAGCAAGCAAACATCACGCCGGTTCGGGAGCAACCTTCGGCAATGGCGACACCAGCTTCGGCCCAGTTCACGTTTACATGCACGTCCCAAGTTCCCGGCAACCTGATGTGGCCTGGGTCCGACCCCAAAATCGCGGCCGGCTCATCACAGTGGCAACAGGGAAGACTCCGGGGTGGCTATGGACACTCGGCGAGCACAAGCTCCCGTGACAAGGGCTGGGACGGGGCCGAACAGGCGGATGTGGCTGGCAGGTCCCTGAGAGGATCAGATGGCAGCGACACGAAGCAGTCCGACAAGGCAGCGCTGAAGAAACTTAGCAGGGAGCTATCCAAGCAGGCCAGGGACCGAAAGCGCAGCCAGCAACGACAAAACCTGGCCAACCCGCCCACAGGCGAGCTATACGTCTGCCCATTCTGCGAGTACGAGAACTTTTACAAGAAAAAGCCGAGGAGCTTCATCCGTTCATTCGAATTGAGGGAACGAAAGAAGCGGGAGCAAGCCGAGGAGAGGCAGCGGTTGCTGGATAAGGCCAAAGCTCGCGGTCGCAAGGGAAAGAAGGCCTCCAGGACGGCGCCATCCACTAAGACTGGAAGCTCGACGGACAGCCAACCGCACGGAGACCGACTTGCAGATGAGCAGCAAGACGACGTCCAGACTGGCGATGGCTATTATGAAGACGACGATGATGGCGGTGGTGAAGAGGATGGCTATGGCGGCAGCGACGGCATCGCATTTGCGCCAGTGCCGGGTAGAGGTGCAGGCCCGAGAACCACATCTGGACTGGGCACGCTCTCGTTGCAGTCGGTACAACCACCCGAGACCTACCACATACCACTCGTCAGCTAGGGACAGTGCTTTATTGCATGAACGGGTACCGAATGCGACTACGTCTGTTGACTAGAATGTTGGTGAAGAGTTCGGTCAGGTTTAGAAATTGCAACATCTGCGAATGAATGCCACATGTCATTTAAGGACCCCCCTGCCCCCTGTCTTCCTTGGACCGACTCTTTGTTGGAGGAGTTAGCATGGTTATGTTTGTTGGGCATGATCTGCAGTAGAAGTCCGGCTGGCGGCCCGCCTGCCTTCATCGTCAGATCAAGAAGCTTTACTATTTATGTTTCCATGGCATGGGAGTTCAGCGAACACTCCACTCGGCTCTTTGTTCCATAGGCAGGAAGTTGTCCAGCGTCAGCGAATGGAATTCAGACCAGACAAGCAGCGCGGTATTAGTGCCAGCGTCTCTCGCTACCAACAAACGACCACGACATGATTGGCCGACCGAGAGCCAGCATGAGTTTCGGAGGCCACGGCCGTAGGAGGCCGTTTGATTGATGACGTAGCTGCAATCCCGTACTATGTACAAGTATCCGCACTAATCTCGAACCGGAACTAAGACAGCAAAGCCCACCATGCTTACATAAGGAATGCAATGCAAGGAACTTGGGCGGGTGGCAGCCCTTTTTTTTTCACCGTTACGAGCAGTTGGGAAGAACGGTGAGCACGGGACTGTCTACCAGGCAGTAGTCCCCTTGTTGGGTGCAGTACGAGGATGTGGTATTGGGCACGTACACGTCGACATCTGTTGCCGCAACATTTTCCCATCTTTCAGCTGGCTTTGCCTGACTAGCGGCACACTAGCGTGTACTCCGTACTACTACTATGTATGTATGTACAGAGTCGGGGGGGGGGGGGGGGGGGGGGTCTGTCTAGCTGCGTTTTCCTACAGCAGGGAGGCGGGCGGCTGTGCAGCGAGTGTGGAAGGTGCCCGGGGTACTTCCTGCCCAAACGTGCGGATCCACCTCGCCGAACCTGCTCTCGCTTTCCGGGTGGTCAGCCAACACAGCGGCCATCATCCGATTGCACCAAAAGCATCGCGGCAAAAGCTGTCCTGACAGCGCATCCTGTCAGAGCGCGCTGCACGCCCCAGACCGGTCTCGCCGTCTGTCGCTCGTGCAGGCCGCCTTTTTCCCAGCCTACTTTTACTTGTCCACGTCGCTTGCCGGCAATGTCTGGGAGGGCAGGCTGGCAACAGTAAGCTGCCAGCGATCCCCGACAAAGGCGACCGGCCAAACCCCCTCTTGGGACAGCCAAAAAAAAAGCAAAAAAAAAAAGCAACGAAAACAAGAGACAAAGCAGCAGCCGCATCGAGACGGGCGCAATCGCCCAAGTGGAATAAGAGCTGCAGATCGCCGGCGTAATGTTTGGCTCGCGCAAAAACCGCCGGCCGTACACGGTATGTCCCCCCATGACGCAGAGCACACGACGCGAGACGTGAGGGAAGACAGTTGTTGCACGGAGTACTTGGCAGACGCTATTGCCATCGCCACACTTGTCGCGAACCGCCCGAGGGGAGAAACAGTTGAGACGGGCGCCACCAACGCCGGCTGGCGCCGGGTCCTGAGCAGCCCGTCCATCCCTTGGCTGCGACCCGTCTTGCTTCTTTCCTTTTTTGCGTCCCTCTTGTTGCGCGCTCTCCTGTCAGCATCCGTGCATCTTTCCGACCTCTGCGGACGGCTAACATGGCACAGCCCGCGACACCTGCCACCGTCAACCCGAACGCGGCCACGGCCGCCGCTTCCGCCTTTCATCTCTCGTCCGCAGCCGCAGCCGCTGCCATCCGCGCGATCCCGCTTCCGCCGACCAATGTGGCCGAGGTCCAGACGGCACGCACGCTGCGCCGGAGCGCCTCCATCTCCTCGCAAGGCTCGCGCCGCGGCTTCAGCCCGGTGCCCAGCCTGAGACGGGCCGCCGGCATGGGAGGCAAGGGCAAGGGCGGTCCGGGGGGGGCGCCGACCCTGCGGCGCAAGGGAAGCGCGTCGTCGATGAGCGAGCGGTCGTTCCGGTCGGCCAGCCCACACCATGTGCGAAATGCCTCTGCCGCCATCGCCGCGCCCTCATCTACGAGTACACTGCCGCCATCGGCCGGCCACGGCAGGGCCCAGAGCACGGCCGAGAGCGCGGCCGTCGCGGCCACCAACAGCAGAAGCCGGTCTGTGCCGGCGGTGCTGAGCGTCCCGAAGCCCAAGCCGGCCGAACAGCGCCAGACGGCCGGCCTGGAGATGGCCCAGCAGTCGCTGCGGGTGGCGTCGCAGCAGCCACAGACGGCGCGCGGCTCGTGGTTTGGGGGCGCGTCCGTCGGCGGAGACGCCGCGACGCACTTGGCAAGCCGGCAACAGTCCGACGACCGGCCGAGCAGTCGCAGCTCGTCCGTCAACTTTTCCTATCCCAGCCGCGCCAGAGTCGGCCTGCCACCGCCGGGCGGTTCCTCTTCAGCCACAGAGGCCTTGGCCGAGCCTCCCAGGGCAAAGCCGCCCGTGCGCGCTGCCTCGACCGAGCGGGCGCCCAGGAGCTCCTTCTCCAGCCTCATGGGAGCCCACCGAAGATCGGCGTCTACGAGCCGGGCCACGGGGACCTTCAGCCAGCAGGATCTGGTGTACGACCCAAACTCGCGACGCATGGTGCCGCGCGCCGAGCTCCTGTTTCTGGAGCAGGAGGTTCTCGAGATTGAAGAGCAGATGCGGCTGCACAAGAAGAAACAGGCTCTGTCGCATGCTCTGTCGCATGCCGCTGCCCATCCGACAAAAGGCACCGCAGCCCGAGCACACGATGCTGCGGCTCCTGCGAAGAGACAGGAGCCACCGCGCCAACGCTCCGTGCCGGCCGCGGCAGCATCGTCGCCTGCTGTCCGCTCGCCCGCCGTGGCTGTGGTCACGGAGCCGATACAGCCCCCCACCGAGGCCACGGCTGAGAGAGACGTGGACGAGCTTCTGCAGCCGCCGCCAGCCCTGTCGACGTCGACATCCACGCCATCATCGTCGGTGTCTTCCCTCGCGGCTCCTCTGATCGCGGTGATCTCGCCGTTGGCACTCGAGACCGAGAAGACGGACGGCAGCCGCGGTGAAACCCCACGGGCAGAAGACGTCGGGCCAGCCTTGGTGAAGCGGCCCTCTCTCGTGAAGGAGGAGCCGGAGCGTGAGAACGAAGAGCAGCAGACCGGCGCGGAGCAGTCGAACAACCCTGCACGCACCGCCCACTTCGCTCCCGTCTCCGGCGGCCTCACCGTGCAGCGGTATTCGCCGCCGCCGCGGTCGATCTCGCCTCGGAAGTCCGCCATGAAACATGCCGGCTCCTCGCCGGGAGACTCGTCTCCGACGGAAGCGGTCAGGGAGACGGCAGTTGCCAGTGCGCCCCAGAAGGAAAAGACGCTTATCAGGAAGAAGTCGAACCGTGTCAGCTTCATCGACGAGAACACCGCAGCCGTGCACAAGGATGACGGGTCGTCGTCGTCGTCGTCGTTGGCGGTGTCCTTGCAGTCGCAGTCGCAGTCGCAGTCGCAGTCCCTGTTGCCGGCAGCACCGGATCCGCAGCCGAGCGCCAACCCACCAACACACCGGCGGCTGTGGTTCAGCAATATCGGACGGAGCAAGAAAAACGACGCCGCCGCGGGTCTGGACGACGACCAGGTCATGCGGCCGCGGCCGGCTCTGCCGTCGTTTGGCAGCATCCGCGAGCGGGTGCCGGCGCAGGTGAAGCAGCCCGAAGAACGCGCACTCATGCGGCCTCCCTCGCCCGCCTCGCCGGCAACACCCTCAAGCCTCGGCAGCCCGGAAAGCCCAGAGAGGCTGGGCACGTCGAGCGACCATGCCGTCGGGCTCCTATTGGCACAGGAGCAGACGGCCGCCACCCGCAATACGGCCAACACGTCACGCTATCGGGAGCCGCTGCCTCCTGTGGTGACGTCTGTCGACGGCGGCGGATATGCCTCTGACAGCGACGCGAGCACCATCAGCAACGACGAAAGCGAAGCCAGCCTGGCTGTGGTTGTGAGGGCCCGCCGCTCGGTCGAGAAGCACCAAGGCACCATCCCAGTCGCCGGGGAAAAGGAAGAGGATGATGGGGAGGACGAGGACATTACTCCCATCGGGACTCCAGCTGCCTTCTCGTCTGTTGCAAGCAAACGAAACGCACCGCTGCTCCCGGCAATATCACTCACCCGCGCAAGCCGAGAGAGCCTTGACGAGGCCGGTGTGGCTGCAGAAGCACTCAAACCTAGTCCTACCGGCTCCGCCTTTGACGTGCCCGGCACATTCCCGCCAGACTTGGACCACCCGGACAGCCCTGCGAAGAGCGGGCCATCGGCGCCAAAGGTGACGTTCGCCGCCGCGCCCACCAGACAAGACATGCTCCAGCTGTCGCCGGCAGAAGACGACGACACGCTGGCGATGCAGCCGTCCGGATCGGTTCTGGCCGCACCCATGCCGACCGTGCTGGAGGAGCCAGGGCTGAGCGAGGCCGACGAAGACGATACCGACACCAGCATCTACACCGATGCCTTTGAGGACCTGTCGGAGATGCAGGGCGACGGGTTCCTGTCTCTGAACGCCGTTGTAGAGAGTCCCGTCCGGCAGCCACAGTCTGAGGGCCTCGCCGCCGAGACACAAAAGCAGGGGCCGCCGCCGTCTCCGCCAAAACCGGGTCGCGGCCTTCTCTCGACGGGCCCGGCCTCCCGCGCAGCGCAGGTGGACAGGACAGACGTCGGCGGGCTTTCGTCCCCGGCAGACCTGCTGGCCAGTCAGAGATGCGAAGAGGACGACTGGGAGAAGGTCAAGGCGTTCTGGCGCAGCCTCTCGGTGGAGAAGCGGGCACAGCTCGAGCTTGCTGCCAGAGAAGAGGCCACGGCCGAGGGCGATCGCGAGGAGGTGACGCCGGAGAAGCGGCCGAGACAGAAGAAGTCGGCCGGGACGCGTGCGGCCGAGATGCCGGCCGTGCAAAGCAGACAAGCCCGACCGGCCGAGCAGCAGACGGAGCGCTGGGCAGAAGAGGAGCTGCAGCCATCACAGGCGGCTCTGTCCCGAGTCCGGCGGTCTATGCGCGAAGCCCGCGGACAGGAGGACCCAGGGCAGTCGCCTGACCAACTCGTGTCCCATGCAGCAGAGGCCCAGCCGCCCAAGGAAGGACAGGCGCGGCGATCGTCCGACGAGCCAGCGCCCACGCCCGGTCTGCTGCAGGGACTTGTCGGCCTCCGACGCCGAGGCTCCGACTCCAGCGAGAGCAGCTTCAAGCGGTCCCGTGGCAGCGGGGGTGGTGGTGGCGGCGGCGACGACGGCGGTGGCAGCGGCGGCCTCCGCAAGACGATGCGGCGGGACTCCAACACGTCGTCGGAGCCCAACCGCAGCAGCCGGTTTTCGCTGCGGTCGCTGTCGCCGGCGGGATCGGCACTGCGCGGCCCCCATGTGCAGAGCCCGGAGTCGCCGCAGCTGCGCAAGTCGCTGCGAGACGGGGCAAACCCAAGACGGTCGGGCGGCATGGCGGCCGGCGGAACCATGCGCACATCCTCGTCGGTCTCGCCGGCAGCGCCGACGCTCCGGGGGGCTCCCAAAGACAGGGGGCTCTTCTCGTCGGTCGGCCGGTCCGGCGGCAGCAAGCTGCTGCGCCGCGACAAGAACGGGCCGACGAGCCGCTTCGGCTATTCCAGCGACGAGGACGACGACACTCTTGTGGGCAGTGGAGGTGGTGGTGTAAGCAGAAACAAGACACGGACGAGCCGTCTGGATAGTAGCACGGGTGTCGGAGGTGCGCCGGTTCGCAGCCGGTTCGCCGATTCGAGCGACGACGACGATGACGACCTTGACGAGGGCCTGGCCGTCGCCAGGAACCGCAGACACACAATGTCAACATCACTGCGGCCGGTCAGCGCAGGCGGCGCCAGGGCCTCCAACAGGAGCCTTCCGCTGCCGGAGGAGCTGGATGGTGAGGACCACGCGGCGACAGCGACCAATGCAAAGCGGAAGGCATCAATGGGCCGCCGAGGCGTCTCCTCGTCCGCAGCGTTTCCTGCGACGGGTCCTGTTGGCGGACGGACACGGCTGTCGCGACACGATAACAGCAGCAACAAGGACGGCGGCGACGGGTACAACATTGGCACGTCGTCGATCCGGCGGTCGCGGTCCGGTCGCGGCCAAATGGTGGTGTCGCCGACACACGGCGCCGTCGATGACCACGAGTATCAGCATCAGCATCAACAGAGTCAGCCGAAGCAGCACCGGCGGCTTAGCAGCACGAGCAGCTTCATGTCGGTGCTGCGGCGCAAGAAGAACAGCGGCGGCGTGAGCCACACGGGCGGCGGCGGAAGATCGACGGAGAACGTGGCGAGACGCAATTCGCAGCTCGAGCGCGGAATACGCGAGGCGCAGACGATGCGAAGCAGCAGCAGCGCTTATGCGGCGAACGAGGACGACGGAGACGACAGCAACGATGTCCTCGGCGGCAGCGGCGCCGGAGTCTGGCCACCGCCGGGACTGGCCGGCGGCGCCGGGTCATACCAGACAACAGTCTCGGCCGGGACAGTCGCAGACGCGCCGATGCCCGAGCGCAAGAAGAAAAAGTTCCCGGCTCTGCGCAGAATGTTCCGGTTGGATGACTAATCTCACGGGTGAAGAACGGTATAATAGAGCAATCTTTCTCGGTTTCCTTGGGTCTAGACTTTCCCTTTCGCTACTCTCTTCTTTTCTTTGTTCTTGATTAGTATCTCGTTCTTTCTTGGTCTTTGCTTAGCAGGGATATGTGTCACGGCTCGAGTTATATCACGGAGACGTCAGAGGCTGAAATGCTGCAAGGTTGGAGGCGTCGGTTTTGCTTAGTAATCTATTTCTTTATTCGACGGCACTGCAAGTTTGCAGAGGTCCGTATTCTATCTTCTGCCGCTGCCTGTTCGTGCTAGAGCAAAGTGTAGCCGCCGTCGACGCGCAGCTCGGCGCCGGTGACGTAGCGGGCGGCGTCGGAGAGCAGGAAGACGACGGGTCCGGCGAGGTCGGAGGGGACGCCTAGGCGGCCCTGGGGCACGCCGGCGATCCACTGGCGGCGCAAGGCGGGGTTGGCATGGAGGACGGCGGCGGTCAGCGGCGTCTGCATGTAGCCGGGGGACAGGCAGTTGACACGGATGCCGGCGGGCGCCCATTCGACGGCGAGAGAAGCGGCCATGTGGCGGACAGCGGCCTTGGAGATGTTGTAGGGGCTGCAGAGAGGTGAGAAAAGCGAGCGAGGCGAGCGAAGCGAGGAATAAAAGCGAAGTGAGGAGATAAAAGCGAGGAGAAAGGAGCAGCACTTGCGTCTGTGGCTGGGGCACATTGACAATGGCACCGCTCATGCTACCGACGAGGACCATGCTGGCCTCGGGGATGCTCTGATCGTCGGCACCAGTCTTGGCTGCAGCTCGGGCGGCCTTGAGATGGCGGGCGACGGCAGCAGCAAACAGGTAGGTGCCGTCGACGTTGACGGCCCAGAGGGCGCGCAGACGGGCAGGCGGGTAGTCCTCGGCCGGGATGTTCTCGACGAAGCCGGCAGACGTGACGAGGCCGTTGATGGTGGCTGTGGCAGAGCCGTCGCCACGCGCGGTGGCGTGGACGGCGGCCACCTCGGCAACACACGCGTCAACGCTGGTCTCGTCGGCGACGTTGGCGTAGTGGGCGGTGACGATGGGGGGTCTGTTGCGAGGGGGGTGAGCAGGGGAGACGAGAATGACGAGCAGGCAGTGCGAAGCGAGAAGGGAAAGATGGCAGGACAAAACCTTTGGTCCGGATACCTGGCCTTGAAAGCCTTTGTCAGGAGGCTGGCCTGAACCTGGGCTTCGTCCTCTAGCAGGGGTCAGAATCCAGAGGATGTGGACGTGCAGCAGACAAATTCAAACAAAGGGACCGAACCCACTCACTGTTCAGGTCAACCAGGGCCAGGTCAGCACCGCTGGCAACAATGGCCTGGCCCATGACGAGGCCGAGGCCCTGGGCGCCACCGGTCAGGAGCACGAGCTTGCCGGCAAGAGAAAAGGCTGGCGGGTCAATGGCCGGGAGGGCTGGTGTGGGCAGGCCAGCTGCAGCAGTAGACAGCTGCCGAGACGGACGGGCAAAGGCAGTCGTGCCAGACACGGCCCGGACGAGGCTGGCCACGGCGGGCCGGAAACTGCTAGAAGCAAGCATTAGCGATAGAGACGGATGGATGGATTTGTCTCGGAGATGGTGTGGTCAAAGGAGAGACACGAAAGTGAGTCAGATGGAGAGCTGGAGTAGATAATCGAGAACCGAGAACTGCTGACTGAGAGACGGTTGGGGTAGATAACGGAGAACGGAGAACAGTCCCAGGAAAGAAACGGACCGGATGGGTCAACCGCCAGACAGGATCGTGAGAATTCGCGGCCCTTTCCCCCCTGGGCAGAACCAACAGCGAAATCGGTCGGCCTACCGTTGGGCCATCGCTGGCTAGGCCAACGGAGTGCATCGTGGGATCCCCCCTCCTCCCCGCGGCTGATGTCCTCCTGACCTTGGCGGAGTCGCTGTTCTCGGCCTGGGCCTAGATGTTCTGGTCCATGCCGCTTTGGGGGTGGCGGATGATGCTAGAAGGACCCTACATACGTAAGATACGAGGAGGATCGTAATGTAAGGCGACTTGTTATCGGCCTCATTCCCCGCTTTTTGCAGCTGCCCTACGCGTGCGGAGGGCAAGAGCTGAGAAAAGCAGGGACACCGACATCAATCGGGCAGTCGCCGTGTCCGATCGTGCTTTCCCGCTCACGATGCCGGCGCGCTGCTGTCGTGGACGCTCACGTGCACCTGCCGGCCGGGGCGGGATTCCCAATCAGGCAGCGTTGCCATCTAGCATCGCATCCCAGATGCATGGCAGAGCAAATCTTGCAGCCATATGACCATCTGAGATGATCTCCTCGTCCGAACGGACTGCCTCGCTCGACGCCCCTGGCGCTAATTCCCCGCACCAAAAGGTCTGCGAGCCTGCCTCGCCAGAGAGCCCCGCTCGCGCATGGTAAGATACTAAGATACTCATGGTATCAATAGCGGAAGTTTTGCGCAGAGGCGGCAGGGCTGAAGCACGGCAGGCGGGAGAAGGCCAACGCGACGCGCTAGGGCCAAGATGTGGCAGGTGTTTTCGCTGGCGACGCCCTCTCCGGCCTCTGTCTGGGTTTGTTTCTTTTGCGCCGGGACAACTGCGCCGTACCGTGTAAGTGGCTCTCTGTTCTCCAGCGCCTGCCCAAAGGGGAAACCCGAATCGGCCCCTGATAAGGATAACGATAGCGCGCAACTGTCAGCTCTGCTTACAAGACAGGCTTACAGGCAACGGGCGGCGAGGCCGGTCTGCGCGCCCACCGGCCGCATCCACATGGCCACGACTGCGCGAATAATGCAAGCAGGACGCGCGCACGAGCACAAGAGTCTGCGCCCTGGCCGTCGCCGTTGTCGACGAGGGAGGGCTTGTGCGCGTGAGATGGGCGCACTTTCTCGTCCGCCCAGTTCTTTCCATCCAGCCCATTCCCCACCCGCCCAGCTCTTATCGCTTCTGGTCCAACTCAAAGTGCCGGGGACGACCAGAACAGGGGGGGGGGGATGGGAAAAGCGTGTCGAGTCGAACCAAGTTGCCACGAGGGCGTTTGCAGACTGGGGGTTCCTTTTTTTTTTCCTCCTCAGAGACTGTTGCCGGCCGTCGCCGTCGCCGTCGCCCCCCCACAGCCATCCCACGCGCGATGGACCGGCAGACTTTTTCCTCCCTCTTAGCTCTGTTCTTTTTGTCTTGGCCGTTTCGTCTTCACCCTCACCCTGCTGTCCGTTGCTTCCGACAAGGCTACAAGAAATCGAGTAGCATCGTCGCAACCGCTTAAATTGGCCGCTTCGGTCCCGCAGACACCCTTGCTTTCTTCCATTGGCCTTCCGGACCCGCCATTCCCTGCGTGTCGACCCCGGCTCCCACCGCGGTTAAGGGCACACAGCTACCATGTATCTTACATATTCAGTACTATCAGGTTCCCTCCGTGGGAGCGGCCACATCCTGATGCTGGTGCCGTGGGCCTGTCTGTGCTGGGCTGGCTGGCTGGCTGGCTGGCTGCCCCTCTTTCCCGCCTGACCGATCCTCACCGCTTCAAGAGATTCAGAAAGAGTTTTCCTGCGGCGAGAACAAAGAGGGTAAAATGGGAGACGGCCGACGACCACGGCCACGGCCACGACGGCCACGACGACCACGACCACGCCAGGCCATCCCTCCCCACGCGTGGCCACCTGTCTCCTGCCCTGGTCCGTGTGCTGTGGTCTCTCGTACGTAAAACTGTGAGACAAACGAAAGGCGGCATTGCATCATCTACGCACCGGCGGCCGGCAGCCCAAGCAAGCCAGTCCAAAGCCAAACCCACTTCCGTCCAGATGATGGTCTGTGGCATGACCCTGCCGAGCACGTAAACAGGATACCACTGGCATTTGCGTTTTTGCATCCGCCTCACTGCTATGTACGCCTTGTTCCCCTTTTCCCTTTTTCCCTTTTGCCCTTTTCCCCTCTTTTTTCTTTACTTCTTGCCTTCTCTCTGAAAGGGGGGGGGGGTCCAAGCTAGTCTTAAAAGTAGTTCACCCCTTGATTCCTCGTCGTCGTCCAAACCGCTCGCATCTAGACGCAACTCTCACCTAAAAAAAAAAAACTCTGATAAAAAATAGGGGCAGAGCCCAACGGTCCCCAGCTAATTTTTATGGGCCAGGCCACCGCTTGTCTGTTCTGCCCCGGTTCAGCCCGCGGCGGCCATTCTGGGTGCTATATTAGGGCCGTGTTAGAGCCATTCTCGGCGATGGTCCCTGGCCTGTTAGTCTGGCTTTTTTCGGGCCTACCTGTTCTATTTGTATTTTTTCAGTATTGATAAAAATTTAGTCGTGTTCGATCCTCGGGTTATAGTGCTGTATTCTCGCCCGTCTATTGGGGCAACTGGCTCGATTTTTTTTCGATCTTTCCTCTTTCGGAACTCACCCTGTCTCCCTTGTGCCTCCTGTGTTTGTCTTGCAAACCACAGACCCTTTCCCTCCCATTTCCTATCTGAGTCAACAAGAACTGCATTTCTCCCTCTTTCCTTCCCTGTTTTGCTCTCTTGTCCCCTTTTCCAATTTACCTAGTCTCGGCCTCGTTTTTTTTCTTCCGCACCCACCATTTACAAAAAACACATCCGCTAACATCATTCACAACGCCACGCTCCGACTTCGCCGTCAGTTTTTTTCCATTATCAAGCATCCCTTTCCCTTTTTTTTTTCTTTGGTCTCGTCGATCCAGTCTTCCCTTCTGTCTCAACTTTTTACCATCACACTCTTTCTGCCTCCGCCAGTCCTACGATAACACTTCCGATTCGCGGCTGCTTTGAGACAGATCAACGAGAAACACGAATAGCCTCCACATCGTCTGCTCATTCGTCACCTTCGTCCTCTGGTCCAACACTTTAGCCGCTCATTCACAGCATCCCGACGCCGCTGACCGTCCGCGTCTCGACCACGAACTCCGACCTGTACAAGTACGAGTCACATGGTATTTTCTCCCTCTCTTTTTTTCTGGTCCCGCCTCTCCAATGCATCTTCTACATGGACATCCCCTCCAACACCCTGCCCTTACTCGGCCTGTGTCACCATCCCTGCAACTCTTTCTGCAACTCTGCTGCATGCCACCTGCCTACACATCGATCCACTCCCGTCCCCCGAACGTCCAAAGAAGGTTCTAAAACCGCACTCCTCCAATTGAACACCACCAACTATCCTATCTTACACACAGCCTCTTGGCAACCTTCAGCCACATGCGCCTGTCTGTTTCCACCCCTTGTCCCCCCACACTCTGTGCTCGTTGTGCGCGCGTGTCCGTCGAGCCTCGTCAACACCCCCCCCCTCTTCTCCCGACCGCATCCTTCCTCATTCCCTCATCTCTCCGCCTTGTCTTCCCCCCCCCCCCCCCACCCACTTCCACGTACTCCGCCCTTTGCCAGCTTACCGCTCCGTTCCCGACATATCGTGTCCCCTGATTAGCACCTATCCGGCCTACGTCCCCTTCTCTTGTGTTTCGTGCCTTGTGAACCGGTGACCTGTGACTGCGCTTCTTGTCTTACACTGTCTTCAATTCGGGGAGCTTGCTTTTTCTTGACGTAACTACTTGCCCCTCTGCACCTCCTCTCTCGCCCATTTCCCGTCCTCTCATAACTTTGTGTATTCAAAATCTGCCTACAGTTGCCATACAATTGTCTGCATCTCATCTTGGTCTGCCTGTCGCACAGCTTCGCCCCAAGCTGAAAAAACACTATTTTATTTTCTTTCCAGTCTCCGGCGACCCGAGCCTGTGATAGCCCTGGTCAGAACCAATGGTGTTGGCTCTCCCCATTCTCACTCTCACTTCGTGTTAATTAGTCGTTGGCTTTCCTCTTTTCACACCGCCCCATATTGTCATTCCCGTGGGACCCCCCCCCCCCCCCCCCTCCCCCTCTCCCTCTTGTCTATCTCGTTCC
>JANSMH010000330.1:0-26012 GCA_029299595.1 Grosmannia serpens
AAAAAAAGAAGAGGGGGTGCCGCCCCCCCCCCCCCCCCCCCCCTTCCCTTTCCCACACCCCCCCCCCCCCCCCCCCCCCCCCAAAACACAAACGAAACGGCATGCTCTCTGACGACAGAGACGCACCAGCGGCCGGCCGACTCACTGATCCCTCGCGACCCTCGCGACCCCTCGCGACCCTCCCCATCGGGCCTCGGCGCTGACCGCATGCAGACCGACTGACGGGCGGCCAGCATACTCTCAAAGACGCCCCCTGCCCGGGACGATGAGATCGTCACCGCAAGACTGCACAACATGTGAGGCTCCCCACCGATTTCCTGCCCTGCCTGCCCTGCCTGTCCGGCCTCCTGCTGACGCCGTCCAGGACCATCTTTGCTCTTACCGTCATCAACAAGGCTGGTGGCCTGGTCTACAACCGAACCTTCCACGAGGGCGGCTTGAACCAGCTGAGCACCAATGACTACCTGATAATAGCAGGCACCTTCCACGGGTCCGTCTCGCCTTCTTCGCCGTGCCGCTCCACCGTGCCGTCCTGCTGACCGGTTCCACCAGTGTTCACGCCATCACCACGCGCCTCAACCCCCTCAAGCACCTCCATGGCACTGCCGGCGGCCCTGCTGCTGGCGGAGCCCCCCCCGGATCCGTCATGACGCCTACCGGCCTTGCCCCCAGCCGTCCCGACCCTCCTTCCGGCCTCGAGGTGCTCGAGTCCGAGAACTTCCGCATGCAGTGCTTCACCACCCTTACCGGCACCAAGTTCCTGCTCTTTACCGACACCACCCAGATCACCGCCGACGCGGCCATCCGCAGGATCTACGATCTCTATGCCGACTACGTCATGAAGAACCCCTTCTACCAGCTCGAGATGCCCATCCGCTGCGAGATCTTTGACCGCAAGCTCAACTCGTACATCCGCGAGACCAACAACCGCTAGGACCGGCCGTCCTTGCGGCCGGCGCTGGGACACGGGGGATGCTGACGGGAGGCTATGACATGTATCCTAGATGGTGGCCGGTATCGATGTGCATGGCCCGGCCCGGATTAGATAGACGTCGATTCCCGGCCATTCCTTCTTCTCGTCCAGCTCCTCACAGAAAGATTGCCTGTTACTGTCTACTAATCATACAAGAAACAGAGCGACGCAGAGACGCGCAACCGATGCCGTTCGTTGGCCCGCTGGGCGCTGCGCTGCGCAATCGTTGCTGTTCATGACGTGTCCATGCTGTCGTCGTCCTTACTGCCCTTGCCGCCCTCGTCGGCCTTTTTGGTGCTGCCGCTGCCGCTGCCGCTGCCGCTGCCGCTGCCGCTTCCGCTGGCCTGGCCTGTCTCGTCCAGAAGAGGCTGTGCGGCCTCGTCTTCCTCCTTGACCGAGTCCAGGTTCGCCTTCTTGGCTGCCTCCGCCTCCTCGCGGGCCTTCTTCTGTTGCCGCGCGTTCTCCTCCTCCATGCTCATGCGCAGCGCCAGCGCCAGCTCGGGGTCCGATGACGGATCGAAGCCCAGCTCGTTGAAGTCGCCGACATCGCCGCCCCCGCCGCCCCCGCCGCTGCCGCCTGCTGCCGCCGCCGCCGCGCCCTCGCCCAGCAGGATCGGCGTCGCGATGAGCTGGTCGCTCAGCAGCCGGCCGCTCGGCGGGATCACCACCATGTGGCTGCCCTCGCTGCCCTTGACCTTGTCGTTGAACTTCTGCAGCTTCTCCTGTGTCGCCTCGTCGAGGTCGCCAAACAGCACAAAGTCCACGGACACGCTGTTCTTCTTCAGCTTGCCGGCCAGCGACAGCAGCGTCTTCTCGTCCTCGGCCACCGGCGAGCACACAAAGGCGATGATGCGCGTGCGCTGCGTCTTGTTCTTGCGGTGCTTGAGCGCGAGCTGGGAGGGGAAAGGCAGTCAGCAACGCCGTCGTTTCACCCCCGCGCGGGCCCTCCCCGAGGACCTACCAGAGCCACCTGCAGGCTCGTCACCAGGTGGGCATCGCCGCGGATCCGCTTCTTCGTCCGGTGCAGACCCTCAAAGATCTTGCCCTGCTCGGTCGTCATGGTGACGAGCACCTCGGGACCCTTGCCGGCCATGCTCATCAGGCCGACCTCCGACTCCGGGTTGCCCTGGACAATGTGCTGGAAGACGACGCCGACAGCGTCCGATTGGGCATCGAACCGCGTCGGCTGGTAGTCGCCGTTTCGGCTGCTCTCGCTGTTGTCGACAATGATCATCACCGCTTCCATCGGCATCTTGGCGGCTCGGAGTGGCGGGTGGCCACGACAGACAACGGCAAGGAGTGAGGGGAAAAGGATTATGGGCACGGGTAACCAGGGGCCCGCAATCGGTTGTGTTGGATCGTCTTTGGAGCGGGTTCGGATCCGGAAGTTGATGCTTTGCGAAATGCAGAACCGGCGTTGCAGGTGGTGGCCTTGGACGAAGCGAAAGACACAAGAAAGCTGTCGTCAGGCAGAGGTCAGCCTAGCAGACCTGCAGCAAAGGTTAGCGACTCGAGCACTAGTCCTGTTGTGGAAGGCGGTGAAGTGGCGTTGCGCACGGACCATTTGCAGTTGCTTTTTGTAAGACGCCTGGGGTGTTTTGTTTACTTGCACGAACAAGTGCTGCAGGAAAGAGCGACTTCTCGCTGGAAAGATAGTCACGACAGCATCGCACTTGGGCCATCTGTATTCATACACCTGCCAAGCAAGACCCGAATCTGTTCCCGCGCCGCTCTATACTGTCCGTCTACGCTGTCCGCCATGCCGCCCCGAGGCCGAAAGAGAAAGTCGGACCAGTCGTCCATCGCGTCTCCGACGCACGACACGCCCGACATGGTTGGCCAGAAAATCGCCGCGAAATTGACCAGTCCGACAGGGAGCCCCAGCAAGAAGCGCAAGATCGGGATCACGGTATCGCAGAAGCAGGCGCTCATTGACAACCTGCAGCTGGAAGGTGACTCCTCTCGTCCGGTCTCCTGGCTCCCCTCCGCATGCTGACATGCGCAGTCACCGAACGTGCCCGCAAGTTGCGGGCCCAATACAACCTGCAGGCCCAGGGACTGCGGACGCGTATCGAGATACGCGTCAATCGCATCCCCATGGCGCTCCGCAAGCTCAAAGTGGGCGATCTTCTCCGGAGACACACGGCCGGCCAGTCCAAGCCGATGCCGCCCAGACAGATAGGCGCGGCGATGGCAGACCGGGTGCCACCGCCTCTGTCTGACAGAGACTATTACGGCCGGGGGCAGTCCTCGCCCCGGGCAGCGCATGCCGGGCCGGGCCGGCCTCCCAAGCGGCCTAGGTGTGTCCCCCTCGTATGACGCCAGCACATGCCGTGCTGTGTGCGCGTGTTCGCGCAAGCTGACACGGTCCAGCGACAACCTGCTCGGGGGTGACAAGGAGAACCAGAACACCCACTTCGACGGCTCCACGAAGCGGCCACGAATCAACCAGCAGCAGCAGGGCGCTGCGGCAGCAGCAGCAGCAGCGCCTCATGCAGTGCAGATGCCGGCACAGGTGCAGGTGCTGTCGCCCGCGTCGTCCAACTCCCGGCTCAACCCGCGCGACCGCGAGTACGGAGCAGCCGTGCCGTCGTCTCCGGTCAAGTCGTTCATCGCGCGGCCCGTGTCGCCGGCAAAGCAGGCTGCCGCCACAACCCTTCTGAGCTCCATGGTGGAGAAGGCGCGCTCGACGCGTGCTGCAGCCACACGCAAACCGCTCACGTCATCCACGACAAGCTCCGCCGGCGGCACGGGAAGCACCCGCCCACGAAAGGGGACGGTCAACAGCTCAACGACGGGGGCTGCATCCCGCTCCGCAGCCGCTGCCACGCAAGCTGGGCGCAGGGCTAGCGGCGCCAGCGAGTCCAGCGACGCGAGCACGTCGACGGTAGTGCGCAAGGCGGGCAGAGGTCGGTCCGCCGGGACCACGTCAGCGGCTGCAGTGAGGAAGGCAACAACAAACACGGCGCAGACAGCGACGGCTACGGCTACGTCGTCGACCAAGAAGACGGTCATGAGCTCCATCAAGAAGGGCGTGGCCAACGCGGCAGCCAAGAGGAGCGCGTCTAGCAAAGCCGCGGCTTCGGCAGCAGCGGCAGCAGCGGCAGGAGGAACGGCCACGGCTGCAACGACAAGCCGGTCAGGCAGGATCCTACGGAAGCGAGACTGATTTAGACGAAGAAGAAGGGGGGGCCTGTATGGGGGGGGTGGGACATCAATGGAGTTATGGAGGAGGCATTCTTGATATTTTTACACAACATGGTAGCATTTGGGTTCTTTTATATGGCATAAATCGTCGTACACACACGGATTCCACGTTCTATGTATTTCGTTTCCCTGGGAATTTTGTCTGTCTCTCTGCCGGCCTTGTCGACACTGCGAAACGGTGCCTACGAGGCACCCGCGGCGGCGGCGGCGGCCTTCTTCTTCGCCTTGTCATCCACCAGCTCCACGTTGTCCTCGGGGATGTCCTTGTACTTCTCCAGCAGGAAGTCCTTGATCTCGTCGCTGACATCGCCCTGGACCACGATCTCCTCGCCGCCGCTCGGCGTCTTCGTGACGGAGGAGCCGGTGGCGAACTTCTTGCCAAACTCTTTGGACACCTTCTTCAGCTCTAGGCCAAAGGCCTCCAAGCCGGAGACGGAGGTGACAAACTTGCGCTTGTTGCGCTCGATGCGCTTGACGGTCACGATGCTCTTGGCCAGCAGGCTGGCATGCTTCTGCTCGGCGGCCTCGGCCTTGGCCGTCTTCTTCATGGCATCCTTGGCGGCGCGTTTCTGGGCCTCGACGGACAGCGCAGCCGTGGCGGCCACGAGAGCCTCTGCAGGAGGGGGGGGGGGGGGGGGGCCAGTCAGCCGAGCGGCACCTTGCACCAGGGCAACGGAGAGCGCGCGTCACAAACCTGGTGACCATATCTTCTGATACAGGTCCGGGTGGTTCTTCTCCAGCCACTCCTGGCACCTCTTGACGGTTCCGCCATACTCGCAGTACTATGCGGTTGGCTGTCAGCACGGCGACGGGGGAAGCGGCAGAGAGGGCAGACGGCCGTGGTCCCATCCATCTGCAGCCTGGGCGGTGGCATGTCATACCTCGGGTGGCAATGTGCACACTGCCATTGGACAATGGGAGCAGAAAAACAGGCACAGGTCATGTCAGCTCCTAGACTCTCGACGCGAGACGCGAATGTGGGGGCAGACGGTGTGCACGGGAGAGTGCCTCTCCCCTGGGGACGATGGCGTACCGCCGCAGTAGACGATGTGGCGGCTCTGGGGCTCCACGGCCTCTGGAGAAGCTTCCACGTCGGCCATGCTGGCCAAGACGGGTTGAGATGGTGTCTTTTTGGTTGTCGCTGGAGGGGGGAGGCTTGCCGGCTCCGTCGTCACATGTGCCGCAAGAGGAGGAATGGCACGGGCGGTCCGCTGGGCGCGTCGTCGTGCGAGGTCGTCGGGGGGGGGGGGGGGGGGGGGGGGGGGGGGGGGGGGGGTGGGCGGGGGGGGGGGGGGGGGGGGGGGGGGGGGGGGGGGGGGGGGGGGGGGGGGGGGGGGGGAGAGAAAGAGGAAAGGAGGGAGAGAGAAAGAGGAAAGGAGGGAGAGAGAGAGAGAGAGAGGAGAGAGAGAGTAAAGAGAGAAGAGAGAGAGGAAAGCGAGAAGAGAGAGAGGAAAGCGAGAAGAGAGAGAGGAAAGAGAGAAGAGGCAGGGACAACTGTCCAAAAGTCTGCCTCGTGATAGCGACACGTTATGATGTGTATAAATAATACACACCGAATCCTCTCAATACGGCAGCGGGACGAGCTCGCTGCTGGATTGCGTAGTTGGTGTACATACCTGCTCGTACTCGTAGTATGGTTATTACGGCCCATTGTCCCGGCCGCCTGCTGCTCGGACGAGTCTGACGGCCACTACGAACGACTGGCCCTCGAAACCTGGCCTGTCTCAGAAGATGCCCGCATCGCGGGCCAATCAGGGCGCCGTCTAGACTGCGCCCGTGTTCTAGCGCTCTGCAGCCAGCGCAGACGATAGGCTGCAGAGCCTGTAAGCTGGGCGTGCTCCTCCCCCCCACCGCCTCGTGCGCTGCTGCTAACGAGCTCGCTAGCTCTGCCCAGGCAATAAACGGCGCTGGACGACATGCCAACCCCAACCACCCCCCCCCTACTTTTCCCCCCTAAACTCCACCCAACCCCGTCAATCTGTCAGCAGTACGACCGCTCGTCCCCTCGCCCTTGCCGTATCTTACGACGGTGACAGCGACCGTGGCAGCAGAGCAGCAGAGCACTGCAGGGCACAGAGGACAGGGACAGAGGGCGCTGCTCTCCCGCACGGTCGCGCCTTCTCCCATTTCCCTAGCTCGGCTTCTGGGCCCCAGTCATCACCCGTGACGTTGTCTCCCCTTCTCCGCTGCCCCCATCCGCCCCCCCCGTCCTTATCCCTCATCGTCAACAGTGGCCTTGTATCGCCGACTTCTCTTTGCACCTTTTTGACCTGCTCTCTCTACACCTACGTTTCTGATTCGTCTCTCCGTTCCCGCGTCCTGCCTCAGCCTCTGTTCTTGTGAGTCCCGTCGTGCTGCCTCTCCTGTCCTCGCCGTCCGCTCAGCTTGTTCTTTTCTCTGCTGGGCTTTTTGGGGGGCCGTTTTTTTTTCCCTTCTGCTCGCCCTTTCCGGCCTCCCAACCCGACCCCTTCTGCACCCTTTTTGCTGACCCCGTGGCCCCCTATCCCGCAGCTTCTTTCCACACGTCTCCCATCACCATGCGACAAGGCGACTCCCCAGAGCTCTCGACCGTGCTTCTTCGATGACTCCAACCCGTCTCCCCGTCTTCCTCCATTCCGCGCCCAGCGAACGGCCACAGAGCCTGGAGCCTTCGTTTCTCCCATGAGAGACGACATCTGCGCTGATCCGGCCACGTGTGTTTTGCCTCATTTTGCCCTGCTCTCTCCCCTGCCGCCACGGCCGCCTCGGAAGCTGCCTCGACCTGCCTGACCCGACCCCGCTGTCGTCGACAAGTCCGCAGCATACTTGGGCTGCCTCTTTGTTTATTTGCTGTTTCCCCATCTCCTGTTTTTCTGCCAGTGTTTTCCCTTCCCCCCCTATTTCCTCTGTCGGCTATTGGCTCGCCACCATGGTCTCCGACGAGACGTACGACATCTGTCTGCCCGTCCTCCAGGACGTGACCCTCGAAGAGGAGGACAAGATCGACAAGCTCGAGACCCTCCTCAAGAGAGAGACAGCCCTGCAGGGCCAGTCCTTGGAAAATGCCGTCCTCGATGCCGTCTGGCGCTACCGCGAGGGCGGCGGCTCTGCAACATCGCCACCGCCCATCCGCCAGACCATCCTGCGCCGGCCGTCGCCGGCGTCCTGGCGCGGGTCGTCCACACCGCTGTCGGGATCGCCACGTCTCGGCGTGAGCCCGCTGGCGCCGCCGGGCTACGTGCCCCCGGCCTTCAACCGCACCAACAAGTCGGCCGCCCCGTCGCCCTTTAGCTCGCCGCGTCCGTCGCCGCGGCTGGCCTTTGCCACGCCCGCCATCCCTCACAGCCCCAGCCTCAACGCGTACGAGTTTGCCAGCGACCACACGCCCGCGGCCGAGATCTTTGGCGACGCCCAGCAGACCGACAACGTCGACTGGCTGGTCAGCGACGACAATGTCAGCGTCACCTCGTCCGTCGGCACGTCCAGCGGGCTGAACGCGGCCGCGCCCGAGTTCTCTCTGTCGTCACAGCAGAGCGACATGACGCCCTACGACATGCTCCGCTCCATCCTGGGGCCGGCTCGCACGGACGACGAGATCGATGCCGCCCTCTCCGTCCACGGCTACGACCTCGGCGCTACGATCTCGGCGATCATGGACAGCCAGGAGGTGACCGCCTTCACGCTGAGCACGACGGCCGCAGGGGCGCCGGCCACGGGCTCCACGTCCATCGCCTCGTCTCTGGACGACTCGGCCGGCGGTGTGCTGATTGGCAAGTCCATGACGCCGACGCTCGATCTGCGGCCCGGAACACCGGCAGACCAGAAATCGGGAGTCCTCTGCAAGTTCTTTCTGTCCACGGGACAGTGCCTCCGTGCAGACTGCCGCTTCAGTCATGACCTGAGCAACCATATCTGCAAGTGAGTTTTTCCGCGTGCAGTCCTGCCATGGCTGCTGCTCTCAGCCCCCGGGCCATCTTCTCTGACACACATGCCAGATACTGGGTGGCCGGAAACTGTCTGGCCGGAACGACGTGTGTTTTCTCGCACGACCCGACGAACCTGCTGAGTCGGCTCAACATTGATGGGAGGAACACGCCGCCGCCGCAAATCGGAGTGCAGCTACATGACTACAACGCCTTCCCCATGCTGCAGCCGGCCACGCCCGAGCAGCTGCCCATCTTCCCGGCGTCCGGCAGCTACCCAGCCGTGGGCCTCACACCGCCTCCGGGCTTCAAGCTGACGCCCGGCGGCGGTGACATCTCGCGGCCGCGCTCCCGCCCCGGCAGCCGGCAGCAGATACACAAGGACAATGGCAACAACCAGGCCGCACCGTCGATTGACGATACCGACGCATTTCCGTCGCTTGGATCGGCATCTAGCAAAGCAGCAGCCGGCAAGAAGCACCACGGAAAGAGGGGTGGCCACGGCCATCACAAGGAGAACGCTACCGGCACGTTCACGCCAAACTCCATGGCCGACATTGTCAAGATGTCACCCTCGCCGGGGCCCGAGGCGGTGTCGCCGTCTGCGGCGCGCCAGGCGTCGCGGAAGCTGGGCCGCCACGGCAGCTCGGCCAACCTTCGAAATGGAGAGAACAGCGCGACGGCCCAGGCCGTCCCGACGCCCAAGCACATCCCTTGGCTGGAGACGGGAGACAAGGCCAACAAGGCGTACCTGAAGTCGCGGCAGGAAGCCATCAAGCATGGCGGCCTTCGAAACAAGTTTCTGCAGAGGTAAGCCGTCCGAGGACACGTGAGAGATCAGACGAAGCGAAGGAGTGCTGCTGACACTGCTTTGACAGTGCGGCCCAGGCATGGAACCGAAACGACGCCCGTGCTGCCAAGGCGCTCAGCCTGCGGGGACAGAGCGAGAATGACCTGATGCGGAAGGCCCACCGCGAGGCAGCGCGAGAGCTGTACGAGGAGCGCAACAAGTACAGCTCGGCGAGCTCGGAGATCTACGTGGACCTGCACGGGCTGCATGCAGAGGAGGCGGTCGAATACCTGGAGCGCGTGCTGCTGGACAATGGGAACGAGGCACGGCCGGTTTATGCGATCACGGGCACGGGTCACCACAGCAAGAACGGCAAGGACAAGGTGGGCAAGGCGATCCGCGGGTTTCTCAACGAGTGGCGGTATGCGTACCGCGAGTTCTCGGTGCCCAGCGACCGGAACAACATGGGCGGCATTCTGGGGATCGATGCGCGCAGCTGGGACAAGTCGCAAATGCGCACTGGTGCGGGCAGCAGCAGCAGCAACAGCAGCAACGGCAACGGCAACAGCAACAGTAACAGCAACAGCAATAGCAACAGCAATAGCAACAGCAACAGCAATAGCAACAGCAACAACAACAACAACGGCAACGGCAACGGCATCAGCAAGAGCAACAGCAACAGCAACAGCAACAGCAACAGCAACAGCCACAGCAACAGCAGCAGCAGCAGCAGTAGCAATAGCAATAGCAATGACAACGGTAACGGCACCAACAGCAACAGCAACAGCGGTGGGGGTGGTGCTCTGTTGGCGGCTGGCCGGGCGACTTCGGCTGCGGCTTCAACAGAACGCAGAGGAGCGGCTGAGAAGCTGGACATCCTGTCTCAGGGCGTGGAGATTGGTGACGGCAAGGTGAAGCTGCTGGTGCGCGACTCGTCGATCAAAGATGTGCCCAAGTCGCCGTCTGGGCGCAGCCGCTGATGCTGCCAGCAGGGCCGCTGAAGCAGTTCCAGAAAGAACAAGAATAAAGCAAGAAAAAGTATAAGAAACAGGAGCGTGAGCTTGTGCTGGAAGCCGTAGGGTGAGTAATCGGGGCAAGTGCGCTAGCCGGCCTAGAGCTCAGCAGCTGGGTCCACTGCAGCCGCTGTAGCTAGGGAGAAGCGATTCTACGCTCCCATTGGTGCAGCATCAAAACAAAACAAACACTGGTTGTCTCATGGGCAGACGGGCAACAGCTCTTCAGCCGAGCCAATACCTCTTCGTCCCCTCTCCGCCTCGCGTGATCAGTGTTCCCCGGGCGCGCTCTCTCCAGCATTTATCAGGACGTCTATTCCGGCGGCCAGAGCGGACGTTTTTTGCAGCGGTCTCCTCGGCCACCCCTCGCTCGCCCCACAAAAAGGGGATCCTGCTTTGTTTTCTTTTGGTCCTCACATTGCCCAAACACGAGACGCCGCACCGCTTCTCTTCTCTCGACCAACCCGCTCCAGCCCGACGCGTCCCGACCGCCTGCATTTCTGGCGACGGCCTCTGCTGCCCCCCCATCCCCCCGGTGCTCTTGCTGTATTTCTTCTGGACGTGTGTATGCGCCACGGGGAGCGGTCCCTATACGAATAGTTCACTGTCCCCTGTTTGTTTACTGTATGATTTTGCCGCCTATCGCGTCCTGACGGCCCTGAGCACGAGGCCAAGCACGCACCACACCACACCACACCGACAGCGACAGCGACACCGACACCGACACCACACCGATACCGACATACACACACACACACACACACACACACACACACACCCACAGGATGGACTACAAGCGGCCGACAGCGCCGCGGCCGACGTCGGCCAACGCGGGCAGCGGTGCGGGCGGGCTTCGCTACGACTCGGACGCCTCGACGACGATCGACTCGCTCAAGGACCTGATGGCGGCCAGCCAGCGCGGCGCGTTCCGGCACGGCGCCACGCGGGAGGACGACCTGCGCTTTGCGGCACGCCACGCGCGGCCGCAGGCGATGTCGGCGCCGTTTGGCGAGCCGCCCTCGTCGACGGGCTCCCACGGCACCGTGACGCTCAGCTCGATCCACGGCGACGACGACCACGACGACAACAACAGCACGGCGTCGACGTTCTCGGCCGGCCCCGACGCCGAGTCCACGCGCACCTCGGCGCACTACCAGCGCGGCCGCTACCGCGTGCACAAGTCGACGGGCCGCTTCGGCGGCAGCCAGGACGGCGACGTCGGCGGCAGGACGACGAGCAGGCCCAAGACGGGCGGCCCGGCAGCCGACGTCCTCGCCGGCGTCGTCAACACGTCCGCCCTCTTCCGCACGTTCAAGGAGTGGCAGCCGGAAGACGCGGCCGGCACGGCGGCCGCGCAGCGCAGCGGCGACGACGACGACGACGACGACGACGACAACGACGACGGCCACCCAGACGACCAGCCGCGCCCCGACGGCCGCTGCCTCGGCGACGACTCGACGACCAACTTTGGCATCCTCGACCAGTTTGCCAGCCGGCCGCGCAAGCTCGAGAACAAGGAGAACCAGTCGCCGTTCCGGCCGTCGCCCAAGCGCGCGGCCTCGGCGGCCTCGGCGGCCGCGACCGCGGCCGCGGCCGCGCCCACGCGCAAGAACAGCCGCGGCGTGCTGCAGGCGACGGTGCAGAACGAGTCGGAAATGTCCGTCATCATGTCGGCCGCCGTGCCCGCCCAGAAGACCGCAGCCCAGAAGACCGCAGCCAAGGCCGCAGCCAAGGCCGCAGCCAAGGCCGGCCAGCCCACGGCGTCGCCGCGGCGGACAGTCTCGGCAGCAGCAGCTCCCCCCAAGGCGCCGAGTCCCAAGAACGGCGGCAGCAGCAGCAACAAGGGCCAGCAGGGGCCGTCGATGCCGGCGGCGCCCTCGCCCATCCTCGACGACGACCTGCTCTCGGCGGAGACGTCGGCTGCGTCCAACGAAAACGCCCGCTATGCACCGGTGCGATCCTTTGGCCACGTCGCAGCAGTGCCGACACGTGGTGGCAACGTCGCTGCTGCTTCTCCTGCTGCTGCTGCTGCTGCTGCTGCTGCTGCTGCTGTGGCGGTGGGAGAGAACCTCGATGCGGCGACGAATCAGTCGTTCCTCGTCCCGTCCAAGTCGTTCCCGCTCCTGCACAACCTGGCCACTGGCACGCTGCGCTTCACGCCCGGCTCGTTCTGCTACGGCTCGTCGATGGCCGCGCAGCAGGAATACCGACTGCCGGCCGGGCGCGTGCCGGCCGACGAGCAGAAGATCTTTGTGGACGTGGAAAAGGTGCGCGAGGAGGTGGTGCGGCTGCAGGAGCACGACGAGATGCTCCAGAACGAGATCATCCACGGCGAGCGCAAGTACCAGGCGCTGGTGGAGCGATTCTACAGCCTCGCGGCCAAGGCGTCGGACAGCGGCTTCGACTCGGAGTCGGACCGGCTGGCGGCCCAGGAGGAGGAGCAGCAGGAATGGAACGGAGGTAAGCAAAAGACGGGGGAGAGGAACGTTTTTGCGGCGGAATGTGCGCTAACAAGAGTGTCGCCGTTCGCAGCCCTGCAAGACCGGATCCTCGAGCTGGAGGCGGCCCTGGAAGCGGCACACGTTCACGGCGAAGAACAGGCGCAGTCGGCGGCAGACGCGGCCGCACAGCGCGACGTGGCCACAGACAGGGCGCGGAAGCTGCAGGCAGACCTGGCGGCAGCGCGCGAGAGGCTGCTGCACTCGAACCAGGCAGCCAGCCAGGCAGCCAGCCAGGCAGCCAGCCAGGCAAGCAGCCGTGCGGCGAGCCAGGCAGCGAGCCAGGCAGCCATGCACTCGTCGACACAAGAGGCCCAGCGGCGGATCCGACAGCTGGAGCAGATGGTGGCCGAGCGGGAGCGGGTGATCAAGGCGCTGCGGGACGAGGGCGAGGCGGCGGCGAGCAGCCATCGGGAGGCGTGTCGGCTGCTGCGGGAGCGGATCGCACGGCTGGGCGCAGAGAAGAACATGGCGCGCGGCGACCACGCCAAGTGCGACGAGGAGAAGCAGGGGCTGGCGGCGGCGCGGACACGGCTGGCGCGGAAGAACGCGGCGCTGCGCGAGAAGAACGCAGAGCTGCGGGCGCGCGGCCAGACGGCGCGGCAGCAGGCGCAGGAGCGCGAGACGGCGCTGCGCAGCATGGTGGAGCGGCAGCGGGCGCAGATGATGCGGCAGCGGGCGCAGCTGAAGAGCAGCAAGGAAAAGGGCGTGCGGCAGCTGGACGAGGCCTTTCAGCTGTTGCGCGCCTCGTGGACGGCGGCCGAGGAGGGCAGGGAGGACACGGTCACGCTGACGCAGATGGCCAAGGTGCTGGGACAGTGGGAAGAGAGGGACGGGGAGGGGGAGGACGGGGAGGACGAGGGGGACGAGGGGGACGACAAGCTGGGAGAGGATGACGACAAGCTGGACGAGGAGGACATGCTGCGGGATCGGCTGGCCCCCATAGCGGAGGAGGAGGAGCAGCAGGAGACGGACGAGGACGGGGACGAGGGCGAGGACGAAGACGACAGCGCCGACGATCCGTCGATGGACGAGAACATGACGTCGGCCTTTATCATTCCGGATCTGGACTTTGTGGTCCCGCCGGACGAGCTGACGGGCGAGTCGATGCGGGAGGAAGAGGTGCTGCAGCAGCAGGAACAGCAGGAGCAGCAGCAAAAGGCGAGCCGGGCCAAGTCGGTGTCGTTCCAGATGGACGGGGGGGGCAGCACGGCCGACGGCGCGCCGACGGGCCGTTCTGGGTGTCGCCACAGCCGGGCCAACTGCGTCGTGTGTCGGCAGCAGGCGGGGCCGATGGGGGGGGGGGACGAGCGGGTGACGGTGGCGGTGCCGCGGCCCAGCGAGGCGGCCGACGTGGCCGGCGTGGCGGCGCGTGCGGCGGCCATGGATCCGGGGCGGGCGCTGGCGTACGTCATGAAGCTGCTGGACGACGAGCGGCGACACCTGTGGATGCAGATCGAGAGCAGCCGGCGATGCGGCGCGCCCGAGGCCGACGGCGGCCGCCCGCCACGCCGCGCGCAGCGCGAGCCCGAGGCGCTGTGGCAGGCGTACGTGCGCAAGGCCGAGCAGCTCAACCGGCTGGACGACGTGGCCGCCGGGCAGCGCGCGGCGGGCCAGGCGATGACGCCGGAGGAGGTGGACGTGACGATTACGCGGATCCTGGGGGACAAGTGAGGGGGGGGTGGTGGGGGGATGAAAGGGTGATGAGAGGAGAGAGGGGGTGATGAGGTGATGAGAAGTGATGAGAGGGTGATGCGAAGGGGTGGTTGATGAGAGGTGGTGACGAGAAGGGGGTGGTTGATGAGAGGATTAAGATGTCACGATAGGCAGACCGTGGCACGTGACCCGTGACACGGTCCTGCGGGAAGGGGCTGCCGGGGAGCAGGCGCTCTCCCCGGGGGAATTCCTGGCGAACGGAGTCTTTTGGGAGGTTTGGTTGCAAGGGCACTGGACTCGGACGGACAGCATCATTTTGGCTCTTTTGCCGACTCTACGGCTTCCTGTATCTCAAAAAGAGGAAATCAATCGCGTTGGTTCAAGGCCGTCCATTCATTCACTCTTGTGCTCGTGTCGCCGCACCCCGGTCAGACAGACATGGACAGACGCTGGATATCTCGAGAACAAAAACGCCCCCAATACAAAGAAAGAAAGCTGGCCAGACAAAATCCATCCGACGCCACCTGTCGACGGCCGTCCCACGCCGACGACCTCCCGCTCCCCTCACTCCGCCGTCGAGCTCACGTTCTCAGCCTCCCACCGCAGGAACTCGCCCAGGTCGTGTCCCAGATTGTACCCCATCGGCACCCCATACTCGCTCCCGTCGGCCGCACACGTCATCACCACGTCGGCCATCGGGCTCTGCGGCATGCTCTCGTAGCTGTCGAAGCTGCTGCCGCTGCCACGCCGAGCCCACTGCACCTCCAGCTGCGCCATCGCCACCGGTGGCCGCGGCGGTGGTGTCCGCGTCGCCGGCATCTCGGCAATGCCGGGCGGAGGCCCTGGAGTCGGCAACATCTGTCTGGTCGCTGTCGGTGCCGAGACGGCGTATGTGGCCATCGGTCCGGTCTCTGGCCCGGTCTCTGGCCCGGTCTCTGGCCCGGTCTCTGGTCCGGTCGCTGGTGCCGCTGCCCCATCGCCACCGTACATGCTGCTGGCGCTGGCGCTGCCGCTTCTCCCGCTCCCAATCAAGCCGTGGTAGCTGTCGTCGCTGTGTCTGTTGCTCGTCGAGGCCGGAACGGCCGCCGGACCGTCCGTCCTCTCTTCTGCCTCGTCCGTCTCTCCTTCTCGAAGCAGCCGCTCGGGCGCAATGCCGAGCGAATAGTACCAGCACGCCAGGTCGTCGACCTCGTCCGCGTCGCTGGATGCCCGTCCATAGTCGACGCTGTCCGAGAAGAAGTCGCCCGCACCGCCGAGAATCGCCATCTGGAAGGCCGTCCAGTCGAGCGTGTCGTCCGTCCCCATCCACGGCGCGCACTTCTGCGATCTCGCCCCTGCCTCTGCCGCCACCTCTGCCTCCGCCTTGGCCAGCCGGATCGGCCCGTGGCGGAAGGTCGGCATCACCAGCGAGAACGGAGTCGCCGGCAGACGGACGCAGTCGGCTTCGACCAGTTCAGTCAGCGCCATTGTGCCCGTTGTCACCGCGTCTAGGCGTGTCCGGCCTGCGTCTGCCCGCCGCTTTCCAACAGCCTCTGGTCGGTACGTGTTGCTGTTCACGTCCGTGACCGTCAGCTCCGGGATCGTCGGCATCGTCTTGCTCTTGTCCTTGCTAGCCCGCTGCAGATTCCTCTGCGGCGTGAACAGGCCTGCCTTGTCTCCTGTCGTGTTTTCCTTCTCCTCCTTCTTTGCCTCTTGTGATCCTGCCGGCTCGCTCGGCTCGCTCGGCTCTGCTGCCTCTGCCTCCTCGGCCCTCTTCAATTTTGTGATGGCCCGCGAGTTGTCAAACGAGATGGCCTCCTCGTCCATGGGCAGGAGAACCGACGAGCGCACACCGGCGGCCCCGATGCGTCTCGGCAGATCTTGAAGATGGAACGGCTCTACCGGCGTCTCGCACCCATCGGTCTCGATCATGCTGATCAGCTCGGCCAGACGGGGCAGCTCTGCCAGGCGTGGAGGATGGGGTGATAGAGGCAGAGGTGGTGGTATCCGTCGTGGTGCCCTGGGCCGCGGCTTCTCTGCCTCTTCCTGCCGTATGTTGTCTTCCAGCTCTGCGCACGGTCTCTCGATTATCTGCTGCTGCTGAGGCTTCTTCTGGGACTGGGACGGGAGCACTGCTTCTTTCTCCTTCCCCGAATACATTTTCTGCACCGCCCGCCACTCGTCTGTGGCTGTGAGGACTGAATCTTCGACCTCACCTGCGCCTGATTCTGTAGCTGCTGCCGTCTCCGCCTCTTCTTCCACCGCAGTCCCTTCCTGTATAACTACGTCCGTTGCTTGTTCTGATTCTTCTGCTGCTGCCGCTGCTGCTGCTGCCGCTGCTGCTGCTGCCGCTGCCTCCGCTGCTGCTTCCGCCTCTGCCACCGCCACGGATGCTCGACTCTCCCTGATCTCCTTCAGCTTCTCCGGCGGCAGCATCTCGTTCACCTCCATGCGGCCAAACAGTCGGTTGGTAAACAGCTCGGCCACGTTGTCAGTCAGCGCCCAGCGGGAGCTCCCGCTGTTGCGCTTCTGCGTGGAGTCTCGACTGCTTGTCTTGCTCAGGCTCTGCATCTCTGCTTGCTTGTCCGCCTGTGGCAGGGGTGGTGGGATGCCAACTGCTCCAGGTACGGCTGTGTCGGCGCCCGTCTGTTCCCGCCGCTTGGACTTCTTCGGGCGCTTCCTCTGTGCCCGCGAGGCAGCCATGGAAGGCTTGCGGGAAAGCGCTGCGGGCCGGATCCGGAGCGGCGAGAACTTGGTCTGCTTCTTCGGAGAAGGCAGCGCCACCGTTGCTAGGGATGCTGCCCCAGCAGTAGAAGGAGGCATGTAGGGCGGTGCCGGCAGCGGTATTGCCGACTCGCCGCATCTTCTCGTGGGCAAGGGCGCCGGCCGCGGCCGCGTGAATGTCGGGCTGATGCATACACCATCGACGGACCCAGTTCTGGCAGTAGAGCCGCTGCTTCTGCGCGGAAGGGTGGGCAGTTGGCCATCCATGCCCGCGGTGCGGCGGAAGTGATGGGGTTGGTACTGCTGCTGGCACTCCTTCCTCAGCGACACTGCTTCCTCTGGCTCAATTGTGAGAGCCTCAAAGAGATCGAGGACAGGACCCTCGGAGAAGCCGAACAGGGAGTCCCTCTTCCGTAATTCCCTGCTGGAATCGAATTCGGTTTGCACGTCGGGGTCACCGACCTGGTCGAGATGCACGCCGCTGTCTTTCTTCTCGTCCGATATGCTGTGCCTGTCTTGTTGCTGCTGCTGTTGATGCTGCTGCTGCTGCTGCTGCTGCTGCTGCTGCTGCTGCCACTGCTTCTGTGGCGGCTTTGGTGGGGTGATACTGCTCATGCTCTCCGTAGAGGTGCTCATCTGGAGGCGAGCAGGAGGTGGGCTGGCATTATATGGGCTGGCATGGCTGAATGGGGTGTTTGGACACGACAAAGACACGTCTGCATGCAGCGACGGGGCTGGCGACGATGGCTTCGCGGCAGGGACAAACAGATGGGCTGCAAGTGGCGGCGGCGAGGGCCAGGTCAAAGATGTCTCGAGCGACGACAAGAAAGACGACGACGACAGTGGCGGTGTCGGCCTCCATGACTGGCACGAGGGGGTGGACGGGCTGGACTGGCTGCGAGGGCTGGACTTGTGCAGCTGGCACTGGTCGGCCACGATGTTGGGGGCTGCGCAGGAACAAAGGCCGCCTTGTCTGTTTCCGGCCAGCGGCTGTTGTTTCTGTTGTTTTTGCTGCTGCTGCTGTTGTCGTTGGAGGGGCTGCTCCCGCTTCTCGCACAAAGAGCCGGCCGACGACGGTGGAGGCTCCAGTTCGTTCGCGCCACCGGCCAGCTGCTGCTGCTGCTGCCTCTGGCGGCCTGCTGCGATCGTCGAGGCCGTTGCTGTGTCTGCCGCGCCGTGCCGAAGCACGACGATGGGCGCAAGCGTTGGCCGCAGCCTCTTGCGCGGCTTCTGGCCGTCCAGCGAGAGGTCAACGTCGGCCCTCTCGTCGTCGCCCATGCGAAAGCGGAGACTGCTGGCCGCGGACGCTGCCGCTGCTGCTGCCGCTGTCGCTCCAGCCACGGCCGCCTTGATGCGGTCCACGTCGGCCTGGGCGAGCCGATCGGCAGCCGTGCCAACGCTTCTCTTCGTGGTGCTGATAGTCTGCAACGAGGCCATGCTGGCACTGCTGGCGCTGCTGGCGCTGCTCCGGCTGCTCTGGCTGTCCCGCTTACGGTAGTCGACAACGTCGTCGTCCGTCTCTGTCCGGCCGCCCTCGGCGTCGAGGCCACCGCCGGCCGCTGTCGACCGCCGACGGGATGCGCCGAGAAGCCTTCGAATGCTAAAGTGGCTACGGGATGGCATTGTGTGAGGATGAAGATGTCAGTAGGGAGGAGGTGGTCCCTGATGAGACACGAAGAGGGAAGCTGCGACCGCGGGATGTTTTAGCAAGTGTCACACTGCCGGCGGAAGGGAAAGAGCGACGGACCTGGGGCGGACTCGAGGGGGAAGAGCGGACGAATAAGTAGACGGGCAGATCGAACGGAGCTGTTTATGCGGTTTGCAGGCCGACGCCAAACAAGAACGAGGGCGGGTGGGTTCTGCAGCACATTCTCGAGCAAACGGGCCACAGTGTCAACGGGCGCGTGTGATGGGAGAGCAGCGTGCCATGGACGAGACGGACGAGTGACACATGCCCGGAACAGCAGGACAGACAACGCGGGAGTCCAGGAAAGCGATGCGGCACGGCGGGACTGGAAGGGGGTCACGGCTGCGGAAGCCAGACGGTGGGATCAGGAAAAAGGAATGTGGTGAGATGGAGAGCGAGAGAAAGAGAGAGAGAGAGAGAGGCTCTCCTGCATGGAGAGCGGGCTACGGGGAGGAGGCGTCTATGTACCAACGGTCTGTCCGGCAAATCATCCATCACGCATCTGCGGGATATCGACGAGGAGAGACGACGATCTAATTGGGGGCTGCAGGGTTACACGATGGGCCAGTGGAAAGGGGCGGCCAAGGTCGACGAGCGAGACGACACCGGCTGGTCTCCCCCCCCCTTCCCCCTCTCGTCTCGATATCGACGTCGGCGGACGGCTCCTGTCCGACGTGTGCCAGAGGACTGCGACGACGACGGTGATGGCTGTGGCTCTATCCAGAGGCCCTCGAATCTACAGATCTACGGCCCTGTGGACTCTCTCACGGCTAAAAGCGGTCTCTGTGGCGTGGGATCGCAAACGCCCATGTGGTGCAAAAGAGAGGGGGGGGGGGGTAAAAGGGTGGGCGGATGAGACAGGCGAATGGGTGCCGACGAGGTCGAGAGGAGGCCGACGACAGCCCAGCTCTCTCCTGGCCGTGCCGTCCGTCGTCCAGGCTGCCACCTGTCTGCATCCACTCACACCACGCCTATTGTCCCGAGAGGACGACGTCCCCTGCCGGTCCACCAAGGCCAGGATCGGGTCCTCTTCTCTTTTCTTTTCTCTCGTTGGGTGGCGCAACCGTATTGCTTCTGGGTCCGTTTATGTTTTGTTTTGCCAACCAGGAAGACAAGAGCGGTCTTGGGTGGAAACGACACCGTTTGCTCACGGCCACATTGCCAAAGCAAACAAACAAAAAAGACAACGAGACTGCCAGAGGGAAAAGGAGACGAAAAGAGCTGCCGCACGTCGACGCAGGAGGTGCCTACGAGTACAGCTGCCTGCCGCCTCGACGGTTTCACCCCGACGAGAAGGGGAGAAGCAAAAGAAGCAAAAATAGACGAAAAACATGGCTTGATCAGCATGGCTGCCAAGAGGGTCGGTAAACGGGTAGCTGCAGCTGTAGGACTAGGGGGGGCAAAAAAAGCAAAGAAAAAAAATGCAGAGATGGGAGCAAGGAAAACGTCCGTCCCTCTTGCATATTCCCTCTTGACCGAACGCGTCTGCTGCTGTGATGTGTATTTTCCCCAGGCCGTCGAGAAGCTGAAGGACCGCCAGCCAAGGCATCCGGACTCTCATCTCTTCCTGGAAGCCCGAGACATTCGGCCGTGGCGACCATTGGTCGTCTCTGTGCTCGCACATCCTCGTAGATACCCCCCCCCCCCCAACCACCTCCCCCCTACCCTCAGCTTCGCGGACCTTTGTCTTCTTTTGGCGCCTCCTCCTCGTCCTGTCGTCTACGTCCGTAGAGACGACCAGCCGCAGTCGCACAGGTACTCCCACGCCAGCGAACCATGGCTGTGCGTCTAGACGCCCTCGCTTCTGGTGGCAGGCCCTGTCGTCCCGAGCGGCCACCCGTTCAGGCATGCTTCGCGTTGGGCCTGGCCGGTGCTGCTGGCCGGACCCCTTCGTATCCTGTCCAAGCGCGGCTGCTGTCCGCTGGACGGTAGCCCTATATAAAGAGCCACAAGCCAAGGCTTCACCGCGCATCCAGCCTTTGGCCTACACTCCACACACACCACAACACACCACACACCACACACACCACATACACCACACACACCACACACAACACCCATCGGGACAAACTCTCCGCTTGCCGGATCGTGGCTCGTTGGGATACACTACATGGCCCATCCCACGACACACCCCTCCGGCTGCAGCCATCTGCGCGCTCTGCAGCTCTCTTCCCTTCTGTTCTCGTCAAATTTCCTCCTTTCCACCAGTCAGATCCCGCAGCACCACCGTTAGCCCGACGCCCTGGAAACCCCCCGACGCTGAAGGGCTGCGTGAAGATTGGTCATCCGGGCTGGAGTCGCATCAGATAGGCTCCTCCCATCACGGAGGGAGACAGCCTTCGGAGCATGGATGGCCCACCCCCCCAAATGGGCAGCGACACCGACTCGCTGCTCGAGCACATGACGACACGCTGAGGCACGACGGGGGATGGCAGATGGCGTACACAGAGGAACACGACGAGAGCACGAGCACGGCCGATCTGGATGAACTCTAGGGAAGAGCTATGCAAGGCGTTCTGTTCATGCTATCTCCCCGAGGCTGAACATTGACACCGAATACGAATGCCAATCTATTTGGGGCTATCTCTGACAAATGCAATGCGTCCCTGTCGTCACCCCCTGTCCTGGAGATGCAGTTCCGACCGCCTCGGCGGTTTCCAACGGCAGGTCAGATGCCTGAACTATCGTGTCCTCTGGACACGCAATGGCGATCCCAAGCCACGCGGCGTTCCGATTCCCCCCTCCTTTGTCCCTGTCCTTCTTTCTCCTCTGTGGTTCTAGAAGCGAAAACCAGCCGTTCGAAGGCGATGCAGCTGTCAGGATGGTTGGGACTTGGCCAGGGATACGAAACCTGAAAGTCTCTTCCCACCCCTTGCTTCCACGAGAAAACAACAACAAAAAAGAGGACACGCAATCCCACCACGAGGACGCGGCGGGGGGTATGCAGATACCCTGGTCTCTCCTCCGACATGTGTGCCGTTGTGCAGGTGACCATTCTGTCTGGGTAGAATTTTTTTCTTTCCTTTTTTTTTTCTTTTCCCACGCCAACGCCCCTGCAGAATTCCGCTCTCCTGCTTCCGGAGCAGAGCTGACCGCATTCCGCGTCTGACGAGACGAAGCTTTCGTAATCGTGACCAATTCCCTCGGCTCGTCTCTTGGATGGTACAAGGCGACGCGAAACAATGGCGTATGCAGCCCTTTTGCTAGGCCGACCCCCCCGTCATGATGTCAAAGCAGAGGAGGAGAAGAAGTTGCGAAGAGAGCAAACGGCCGCGGACAAGCGTCGTCTCACCCTCAGCCTTTCCGTGCCGCGTCTTGCTGCCCGCCCGTCATGTGATGGGCTGTCGATGTGGTCAGGAAGCTGGAGGCAGCGTGTGTAGGTGTGTGCGTGTACGGTTTCCGGTCAGACGGCCACGACATGGCCGCGTTGTTGCTGTAGGCCGCATGGACCTGCTGCTGCTGCTGCTTCTGCTGCTGGTGATGGTGCCTGTCGGAGTTGAAGCCAAGGCCGGCAGGCGAGAGCCAGTCGGCGTTGCACGCCATCGACCGGCGATTGCTGGACAGACACGCCGACAGAGACGCGATGGCATCGGTGGCGTAGGCGAGAGGCGACGGGACGGAGCAGTGGGTGAAGTACGAGTAGGATTCGGGAGGAACTTGGAGCGTCGGAGCAGCGTCGGCAGTGGCTGAAGTGGTCGTGCCGTAGTCAGAAGCCGTTTCTGTGACGACGACTTTTTCGTCCTTCGAGTAGATACTCGTTGGTGGCATGAGGACCTCCATTGTGATGTACGGGGAGGTGGGTGGGAGACGGAGAGAGAGGAGCAAGACACAGAAACATGTGCAACCGCGCAGCTGTCGATGGGAAAGGCGAAAGAGCAGGAGAGGTATTCGTGTGTCTTATAGAGAATCTATCTGAGAAGACGCAACGACAACAGAGGACTCGTCTATGAAGTGGACTAGCCAGAGACACTTATAAGAATGTGGAAAGGGAAGGTGCAACCTGCAGAAACAAGACTAATATTACTGCCCCAGGCCGTTAAAGGAGGTGCCGGAAAGGGATGGGAGAATAGATTGGGATGGGGTGCATTCTTCCGTCCAGATCTCTCTCTCTTTCTCCCCCCTCACGGCTGCACCCCAAGACATGGCTCATCCTCCCTTCTCCCTTCTCCCTTCGACCATCAGTAGGATCTGAGACAGGCAATATTGGCCAGACCCTTTCAAGGCAGCTTCTACAGAAACAGAAGCAGAACCGAGAGAATATCAGCTGATGGCAGAAACAGACGAGAGACAAGACAAAATAAAATAAAACGACGTGCTGGACATGCGTCTCGTCTCCCAGGCTGGGCCTGGACAAAGCCGACAGGGCGCGCTTTGACCGATATCTGGCAATCACCCTAACCCGCCTGAAGCACATGCCAGTCAGGAAAGCCATTTCACAGCTGCGATTGATTGGCTGCCAAACAGGGCTAAAGACTGCTCTGGCTTGGAAAGCAACGACTAGAGACGGCCAGGAGACAAGCCGCTTGCCCAATCCAACGCTGCCGAGCCTTCTCCACTCTATCTTTCTGTCATGGGCCCCCGCCACTTCGTCCATGATGGCTGCCACCTTTGGAGGGGAGACGACTTTGCCTCTGGTCGTTCTGGACCGGCGACTGGACTGCTACATCCTTGCCCACTTGGACCGTAGCGCTGCTGCCAGGCTTGCCTCTCTTAACGGCTAGCCGGCGCCTCTTTGCCATTAGATCCAACGCCACTCTTGACGACAATATCATCACCAATAGGAATGCGGCTGTCAGACGCCACAAATTTCCCGGCATCATTCAGCTCCAGAAAGCATTGGCTGTAGACCCGGTAAGATACGAGAGGAGCCTCCCATCGCAGATTGCAACACATCCAGCTGCACTATAGCTCGTCGTCCTCGTCGTCGTCCTCCCCGTCCTCCTCGCCCTCCTCGCCCTCCTCGCCCCCCTCGCCCTCCAGATCGTCTTCCTCGACCGTGATGTAGGGCACAAACGTAAAGTGCAGCCACTGCATCCCGCCAGCCGCGCCCATCCCGGTTCCCCCGCCGGCGTGGTCCATCTCCACCATGAACTGCAGGCTCAGCACGCCTTGCCGGTCCCCCCGGATGCTGACCTTGCTCGCGATGCGCATGGCCTCCGTTGCCGACTTGATCATGTCAAACTTGAAGCTCTGCGTCCACCGCTCGCCCACCCAGATCGACTCGAACAGGCTGCGCCCGCGCGAGAAGTCGACGCTCGAGCTGCCCAGCGGGCCGTGGCTCGACAGCCGCAGGTACGGCTCGCGCTGCGTCACCGCGATCGTGAGCAGGTTGGGCGACGACGGCGCCAGCTCCACCAGCGCGTCCAGCAGCCACCGTGGCTGCATGATGATCTTGAACCGCAGGTCGTCCCGGTCAAACGGGATCGCCTCGAGCGACTCCGGCACGTACGTCGCCAGATTGCACGTCGTCTTGACCGACGCCTCCTCGAGCATGATGCCAAACGGCGCGCCCTCTTCCAGATACGACAGGCAACACGTGCCGGGCATCCCCAGCATCTGGTGGCTGAAGGCGTCCGTACTGCCCCCCATGGTGGCCGATGGTGCCGACAGCGCCGACAGCGCCGAGGAGACCGCCTTGCTGTAGTTGCGCATGTTGCTCCGGTACATGTCTGGATCGGGCTTGATCTGCCGGCCCGACGGGGCATCCGTGACTCCAAAGATCTGGATCGCCTCTAGCAGCGCCGGCAGAGAGATCTGGAATGTGGCTGGGAGAGGCTCGCCGTCGTCTTCGTCCTCGCCGTCGTCACTGCTGCGCCCGCCGGACTTGGGCAGGTTCAGGGAGAATGAGGCAAACAGGGACTTGCCTAGCGATGCCATGCCTGTGTCCACGTTTGTCAGTATGGCTTGGCGGCCAAATGCGCCGACTGGGCGTACCTTGCATAACACGGGCGTTGTCGGCTATGAACTTGATGCCGTCTTCGGAGATTTCCACGTGCACCTTGTTGGAAAAGCTGATACAGCGGAGTAGTTGGTAGATGGGCCGCGTCGATGTGGCGAGGGCCCGAAACAGAGGAGCCGGCGCGTCCATGTTGCCGGCACGGCCTGGGTTGAGAAACGAGGTTGTATGAAGCAGGAAGATAGCACACAAAAATGTCGAGCGATCGGCAGCAGATGCCGAGGCGAGCAGGCTATGCAGAGGGGAGGGGAAGGTGAGCTGCTTCAGAAATGTTGGTAATATGGGAACAGAGATAACGAATAAGAGCAAAGAACACAACGCCCGTTTATGTCAACTATGATACAGTCAATCCCCGTCCTTTCCTTTTTATGGTTTCCCGTCGTCGAGGGCCGTGTATGTTGGAGTATGTAAACGGGAAGGCCTCTCTTGCTATTGGGTCTCTCGTATCAAACGTAGACGCCAACTGCGCAAAACATGTAGACCACTCCGATCCTGCAACGATTGTGAGTAGAAGTCCAGGTACAACCAGCCATGGGCAACACATACGCAAGCGATAATGAGGCCGGCACGCCCAGGAGGGGGATGCTGGCAAAGGATCGGCCTGGCTTGTTAGTTCGGGAAGTACAGGGACGACGGAGCAGGGCGCATACTGAAAACGAAGCCGCCGGTCAGGCCGAGGGCGACAACAAGCAGGGAGAAGCCGACGTAAAACTGGCTGCCCTTCCCGACGAGAGGAAGAAAGGGACTGCCCGACGCAGTTTGCCAAACCTCATGCAGCGAAGAATCCATGTATCTGTTTGTATGCCGTCTACGGGACAGAGCAGAGTAGAGCGGGAGCGGGAATGGCTGGATAGAGGCCGTCAATGACAATGTGCAGTGTTCAATGGGCGCAGGATGTTGCTTTGGGCAAGGTGGGCTAGCTGAGCGGGTTGAGCGAGTTGAGCGACGCGGCTTTGCTAGCTGACGTGGAAGCTCAATGTAAAAGACACAATGTCATTACTCGTAGAATGGACAAAGCTCTACTGTGTCCTAATCGGGGTTAGCGTGTGTGATGGACTCGAAGCCACGTGAATCGTGATACGGGTAATCTATTTTTCCGCAGTACGGGGCAGGCGCCCGTCGCCACCTGTGCTATCATCACGGCCTTGCGCCCATGACGCATGCAACGACGAGCCACGAACAAGCTCTCGCCAGCATGGAGACACTAGCAGAGGCTGTCAAGCCGGCCTTGGAGACAGAGGAAGGTACGTGTCTGCATCATGCTCTACATGGCGCGTCTGCCTGTTGGCGACAGCTGCTGGCAGAAGGAAAAAAAGGGCTGACAGGTCCGCGTCCCAGGTGGCAAACGCAAGGCGTCCGAGGATCCGTCGTCGCCGTCTGCGGCGAAGCGCATCAAGAGAAGCGCCTCGGCCGAAGCGGAGGAGTCCAAGTTGGCGATGAAACCGATCCCGTTCCCAGAAAAGGTGAGAGGATACCGGAGACGGGGGGCCCGCATAGCCTCGTGGCGAGGGGTGTGATGCCTTTTTTTTTTTTTTTTTTTGGGGGGGGGGGGGGTTTGGGGCTACGTTTTTTTGGGTTTTGTGTTTTGTTACTCTCGTTTTTTCCTCCCTCTCCCGGCAGATCGGAA
>JANSMH010000331.1:0-25729 GCA_029299595.1 Grosmannia serpens
TTTCGATCTCCGAGGTCGTTCTCGATTTCGATGAAATTATTACTGGTACTGGCCCCTCTGCCTTCACCAACGCCATCCTGGACCACATCAACCGTGGCCGCTCGGGCCGCGACATGGTCTCCTGGGACCACTTCCATGACATGAGCGAGTCCAAGCTGATTGGTGGCGTTCTCGTTCTGACTGTCGAGGCTTTCGCTGCTGGCCAGGGCCACTCCGACTCTGGCAACCACGATGCCCGCTCTGCCCTTGTCCGTCATCACTACCACGCGTCCAACTGGCCCAGCCGGCACCCCCGCTACAAGCACCCCGTATATGGCGAGGTTGAGCGCTGCAACTGGAACGATGACTGTGTCAACCAGTGGGATCATGACGTCGCCGAGTTCAAGAAGCTTTCGGAGAGCGATCAGCGCCGCCTCATCGAGGAGCACGAGCGAGAGGAGAAGGAGAAGGCCGAGGCTGAGGCTGAGCAGGAGAGACAACAGCAACGCCAGCGCGAGGAGGCAGAGCAGCGCCAGCGCGAGGAAGAGGAGGAGGCTCGCCGGCGAGAGGAGGAGGCTAAGAAGAAGGAAGAGGAGGAGGGTAAAAATAACAGTACAAAAGGGAGATCAGGACACAAAGGAAGGAAGGGGTGGGATACGAGGGAAGGCGCGAGGGCGAGGAAGGTGCGATCCGCAACGTCGTTTAATAGCAGAGAAATGGGGCTCTAGGAAGATGAGATAAGAGAGCCTGGAATGGAAGCGAGCCTTAGCCGGATCGTTGTTCTGCTGGCCCTTTTTTTTTTTCGCAGTCTCCCTCGTTTGGCCTCGCCGTCGTTGCTCTCGTTTGACAAGAGCAGGCAGCATGGGAAATCGAGAGGCTGGGAAGACGGCGCACGGCGCATTACAGCGCTCCCGCGAGCAAGTCGTAGGGCAACAGCGCCATCCATGCAGGTCCACCCCGTCAGCATCCAATCACAGATGCATCATCCGACTGTCTCTCGCGTTGAACGATAATGGCAGAGCGTTCGGTTAGGCCACTTTTCGCGGCCGTATCGTTTCCTGTCTTTCTGTCTTCCTCTCTTCCTCTCTTCCTCTCTTCCTCTCTTCCTCTCTTCCTCGCTCCCTCACTCCACGCGCTCCACCAAAACAAGCATCGAGCGCTGTGCTCGGCTGATACTAAGTCCTCTGCGTCTAGACGTGCGAGCTGCTATTTCCATGGGTTTCACCATATATGCATGTCTGGGCCCCTCTGCCCACCCAAGAAAAGCCCCGCCCTGAACAGCAGCCCATCCACGTTGTTGCCATGTCGCCATTCCGTCCTCGCGCCCTGTCCGCTGCCTCTGGCTCCTCGTCCGAAAATGAAACACCTCGCGCTCTGCGCTGGGCGATCGCCAACCCTCGATGTGCCATTACCGACATCAGCGCTAGATAATGCCATTGCTGCCTGCGTTGAACCCCGCAACGCGCTCTACCGCAAACAAAGGTGGAAACCACTTAAACACGGACCGCTGCGCGCTGTGGCCATAGCGACTAGCACCTGATTGGTCAGAGCCGGACAATGCATGCACTTTGTAAAAGCAGATACGAGCAACGTCGTTGAAGACCACCGCATCAGAAGAGCCATTCGCCACTTTTGATCAGCTCCGCCCTATCGATTGGCTCCATATGCGGGCTAGGTGGAACACAGGACTTTACACGGTTGTCCTGTATATATATTACTCATAGCGTGAATGCATTGATCATCGCTGTCTAAAAAGGCTCAACTGCGCTCAGGAGAGGAAAAACAAATTGATACAACAAGTCGCTCGACAGTGGGAAATGATATATGATAAACACAGCCCCCAATTTCGCTGCGCCTGTTATAGAATCATATTCAAGAAAAACGCAGGAAAAAAAAAACTCCTATCTGGGGCTGAAGACTGACATCCCGCAAGAAGCACTACCGGGGCGTTAAAGAGACCAACGGATCAGCCGAAGCGCTGACGAGGACCTGGAAGGCCGAACGACTGATGGCAGTGAGAAACCAGGGGCCGGACGTAACGGTGCCGATCCCCTGGAAGATCCAGGTGCAGGCGAAGCCGAGCTTGGTCTGGGCGTCGACGACTAGTCGATCTTCGCGTTGGCAAGGCTCCTCGCTGTCGGGTTGTTGAGGTTGTTGACTTGGTTGACAGGTGGCCGCCTATAGAGACTCTGCTTTCGAAGTCGTTTCCTTGCCACCATTACCGGTGCGGAGCTCTTAGTCACGAGGTAATTCGAGAACGAGCCGAGGATCACACTATCCTGCTGTTAGCTGGCAGGCTCGTCAACCGCCGGAAGAAAAGAAGAAGGAAATCATACCCCTTGAGCGCACTTCGGCCCCGGCTACCCAAAATCACAAGCGTCGGATTCAAGAGATCGATAACCTCTGTCAGGAGATGTCGCGGCGTTTTGCAGTGCAGAACCTCGACGATGACCCGGACCTGCAGGCGGGTTTTGCGCAGGAGCTTAGTTATACGGTCCGTTATATCCTGCACTGCCCGTTCCCGCTCCTCCTCGGCCTTGGTCCGCTCTACCGGAGACGATATTGTTGTGGATGACGGGTCGCTGTTTTTGGTGAGCAGCGATGGCCTTGACGACGAAGGCGTCCCAACGCTCATCACCGCGTTGGATCCAGTCGCCGTTGTCAAGGTGGACAGCGAGGACATTCCCGACAGCTTGCTCGGGACCGGTGTCGTCGAGGGTGATGCTGTCTGCTCGCGCATGGTTTTCGGTTCCTCCTGGCCATCGGCGAGCGGAATGCCCGTCTCTTCGTCAACGCAGTAGATGGCGACAAGCGTGTCGCCGTCCCGAACAACCGTGCCTACAGCCCACTCCAGAGCGTGTGTGGATTCTTCGCTGAGGTCGGTGGCAACCAGATATTTCCGCAGGCGCCGGTGCTCCTCTTCGGTGACCTCCTTTTGGATCTTCACAAAGTCGCCGCGGTAGATGATCCGCACAGAGCGCGGCACATCCGGACTCGACATGATGGGCGTCATCGTGAAGGCGAGCCTCTGCGCACTCTTAATGTCGGTGTACTCGGCCTCGTCATCCGAGTCCCACGGCGTCCGCGAGGCCGACCGCGAGGGAACGTCGAAGCTGTTGGCCGGGTGCACGCCGGTCTTTGCCGTCTTCACCTTTTCGCCGGATGGATTTGTAACTGTTATTTCCGGCTCGTCGAACAGTGACCGGTACTGGTAGTTCTTCGAAGAGGCAACCTGGATACCTGTTCTCAACATCAGCAAGAGGCCTGCCACAAAGCAAGACGGGGGAACCTACGCTCTTCTTCCGCAGCAGCCAACAGGGTCAGTGGCTGGCGCCCGTCTTTTCCAGCAGCGCTGGCAGAGCGTGGCAGGTCGTCTGGGAAGCTTCTGGCCGTCTTCCGGCCACGGCTGGCTTGGTCGTCATCCGACGAGTAGTTATCTTCTTCGTCGCTGCTGTCGGCAAGCTCGTCACCGTCGGGACTCAGATAGTCCTTGGTCAAACGGCCATTGCCAATGTCGTTTCCGTCAGAGTGCTTGCGCAGGGGCAGTACGCTCAGACTACCGCCCGACCGCATCAGGTTGGCGTCAGACAGGCGCCGATACGCATTTTGCATATCGAGCTGGCTCTCGGCGATGAAGGCGCGCCCGGCCGGGCTGAGAGTCCTAGTGGTCAGTGCCGCGCCCGGCGACTTGGAGCGCGTATTGAGACGAGTGTGCGGCGATCTTGACTTGGCCTTGGATCCACGAGCAGAGGGCGCCGGACCACGGCCATGCAGAGCGTTCGAGCCGCCCGGGAGGATGAGGCCGCTCAGATCAGCATTCCGGATAATCTCGGCCACGGAGCTGTTGCGCTTTGCGGCAGCGGCAGCGGCAGCCGAGTTGGCGCCGGAGCCCTGCAGCGCTCGTCTGGGAGTGAAGGCCGGGGTGTCGCGGTTCGTGATAATGTCCGAGAACTGGTAGTCGGCCGTGGGGTCGATGCCTCGGGTGTGCGGCGAGCGCGGCCCAAAGCTGGGCTGGCTCGAGACGTCGGACATGCTGCGCGGATGGATAGACGAGTTGCCGCCCAGCTGCATTCTGTGGTTGGCTTCCGTGGGCGAGTTCTGGGCACTAAACACCTGCTTGATAGGAGGCAGTGTTGGGCTGGCGTTACCGACATCCAACATGCTGCGAATGGACCGCGTTGGGACCCGAGGGGAGCTTCGTGAGACGCCGGATGCCGGCGGCGGGGTCTCTGGGCCGTCGTCAAAGTCGAGCATGCTCCGCATAGGCGACCGCACGCCCGGAGTGAAGGGAGAGCCAGACCGGCTGGTAACAGACCGGTTGGCGCTGGCGACGCTAGACGACCGTCTGTTCTGCTCGCTGCGTTTGCCCAGCAGCGCGAGAACCTCCCTCCGCTCCTCGTCCATAACCGCCTCCATCGACATCGGCTTGCGAGCCATGGCGGCGACTGGTCTGGCTGTGTGAGGCCTGGAACGGCCGCTGTCGAGAAAGCGAAAGCGAAAGGCACGAAAAAGCTCCGGAGAAGGCGGTCTGTAGCCAACGCGGAAAGAGGAAAACTCGGAGTATCCAAAATTTGGCTGTGCAAGTGTGTATCCAGACGGTTGCAGCTGTTGCGGCTGTTGCGGCTATTGCAGGCTGTCCTCGTGCGAGAGAAGAACAAACAAGGCGTGGAAAGCACGCGGCGAAGAGACACTGTCAGCTTCGGGTGATGCAGGTAGGGAGGAGGCCTTGGATTTCAGTTGCTTGGCAGCCTTGGCAGCCTTGGCAGCTTGGCACAATGAACGACGACGAGCAGCCGATCGGTTGGATTGTGCAAGTATCTTGGCCGTGCAGATAGTGTGGATAAAAGGCGGCAGTAAGCGTGTCCTCAAAAAGAATGCTAGCAAATGATGATGGTGCTGTCGAAGAACAGTACGTATGGTGCTTAGGCAGACGTTTTTTTCTTTTTTTTTCTTTTTCTTTTCGCCGTTCTTTTTCGGTCAGAACGTCCTATCGAGGGATGATGGTCGGTGGTATGAGAGGAAATGCGGCTTGGAGAATCAGCATGGTGTACGGGGAGGCGTCTGCTTGGTGATGGCGTTGCTTCGCGCTGCGATCTCGTCGTTGGTCGTTCTTTTCTCAGGAGCCCAGGGAGCTCCTACCTCCCAGACGATGGCCGGCGGGTGCCCCAGTTATTATATGTCTGTAGTTTTTTCTTTCTCGGCTCTTGCTGTTCGGTTAAAGTGGGGCTGAGCACGGAAAGACGATGCCAATCAAAGTAGGTCTTGCTTGTCCCTTTTTTTCGCCTAGTGGTGGGATGTGCATACGAGGGGGGGGCACAAAATAATCAGGGAGCGAGTTTCGGAGGGTGGTAAATGCTACTTTTCAAGTATAGGGATGTATCGAGAGAACCCAGCAGAAAACCAGACTTGTTGGCAGGAGCGCGGGGGAGGGGTTGGGACGACAAGAGGAGAAGGAGCCAAGGAGCCTAGAGAGCTGTATCTTATCTTACGAGGACGCCCACGATAGGAACAGCTTGCAAACAGCGAGAAGCCGTCTTCCATCGCCGGCCAGCGCAGATCAGCGCGATACGACATCCCAGGCGCCGGTCCTTCCATGGGCTAGCCCGAAGCAGCTCGGGGAAGGAAGGAAAGAGGCAAAAGCCAGAGCCAGGAACGCCGTGGTGTCGTAGCTATTCACAACCGATAGCCCGTCATGGTGGAATTTTAGTGCAGTGCCAGCCCAGAGTGGAGACAATGCCACCTGGAACGGCGATTAATCAGCGTCCCTGCGCCTCAAAAATGGAGTAGGGCTACAGGCATGGTAGCAGTCTAGGCCCGGCTAGGGAGGCGGGGGTGACTATAGCGCCTGGCTGCAATATGACGAGCACAGGCCGACTCGTACGAGGCGATTTGGGCCTGCAGCTTAATCCCGAGAAGCATGTGGTTCGTGGCTTTGTATAACTGTACCGTGTACAGAAGGGTCTCTAGATTCTACAGCTTGCTTGTAGACGGCGAGAAGAACGACAGCTTCTCCTTCAGCGTCGTCTCGGCTTCCTTCTCGATGCGGGACACCAGCACGTCGCACGTGGGAATGTCGTGGATCAGGCCGATGACCTGGCCAGCGGTCCAGACCTGCGCGGACGTCAGCAGAGGGATGACGGGGAGAGAACAGAAATGCAGTACAACGCACGCCGTAGTTGGGATCGCCGTTGAGAAAGACCTGGCGGCCGCGCTTGCCGTTGACAAACGGCGCAATCTCTGCAAACTCGCCGGTGGTGCTGCCGTGCTCGACCTGGAGGGCCTGCTCGGTGACCTTGTTGCGGAAGAGCCGCGTGGTGTTGCGCCAGCGCCGCAGCACCAGGGCGGTGTCGGTCTCCTGGGCGCGCACGATCTCGTCCTTGATGTTCTGGTGGATGGGCGCCTCGACGGTGCACATGAAGCGCGTGCCCATGTTGACGCCGCAGGCGCCGAGGCACAGCGCGGCCGCCAGGCCCTGGCCGTCGGCGAAGCCGCCCGACGCGATAAACGGCACCCTGAGCGACTGGCGCGCGCGGCTCAGCAGGATAAAGTTGGTAATGTCCGACTCGCCGACGTGGCCGGCGCACTCGAAGCCGTCGATGGAGAGGAAGTCGACGCCCAGCTTGACGGCGCTGACGGCGTGCCGGATCGTGGTGCACTTGTGCAGCACCGTGATGCCGGCCTTTTTGAGCTTGGCAATCACCGGCCCCGGGCTGTTGCCGGCCGTCTCGACCACCCGCACGCCCTCGTCGATGACCGCCTGCGCGTACGCCTCGTAGTCGGGCGGCACCAACGACGGCAGCAGCGTGATGTTGACGCCAAACGGCCGTCCCGTCAGCGTACGGCACCGCCGGATCTCCGCGCGCAGCTCCTCTGGCGTAGGGAAGATCAGCGCCGTGATGAGGCCCAGGCCGCCGGCATTGGACACGGCGGAAGCCAACTCCGCATATCCTAGCGGCAAGAGGCGTGGTCAGAAACGGCCGGTCGTACGATTATGCAGTCTCGCCCCGCGAGTTCCGTGGCGATGGCCCGAAATAAACAAGAGGGAAAAGTATGGAGTAAGATGAGATACATACCCACATACATCATGCCACCTTGCACCACGGGGACTGTTCGTTGCGCTGTTAGCTCTCTCGAAGGGCTCGTCCGGGGGGGGGCACACGCCTGTTGAGAGAGATTACCTCTGATCCCCAGCTTCCGCGTGAGCTCAGTATGGAAAGGCATTTCCGCCCGCTCTCTCTCTCTCGTAGTTGGCTGTTGCTCAGAGGCTCGCGACCTTCCTGGTGACAGAGCACGAGACAGGCCGGGTATCAGCAGGACAAGAACGTGTTTGGGAGGCGAGAAGGTCTGTAAGACATAGGGAAGCAGAAACAGGAGCAGGACTTGTCCAGCGCAAGGGCAGGCGATTTAACAGGAGGTGAAGACTCGGCATGCGGCAGAGAAGCCGAGGTATGTCTTGTCTTGACAACTGCGGAGAAAGTGTGGGAATGCAGCTCCACCGCGTCCAGTTGCCGGAATGCAGAGTCACGTGACAATTAAGCCAAGTGACCAGGTGACCCAGGTGACCAAGTGGCGTGAGCCCACAGCCACAGCCACAGCTTTGAAGATGAAGCCGTTTCAGCTCCCGGCCTGAAGCGTGCACAAGTCCTCTGGGTTGTCGGCCCTACTTTTTCGTTCCCTGCGCTACTCTCGCCTCCCTCATCTGGGGGGGTGCAACCTGGGGAGATCGCCGTTTCCAGTGTTCAGCCGAGCCTCAGCCGTCGTCCTTCTTATATGCGAGCACACGCAGCCATCACAACGGCACGACAGCCCAGCAGCCCAGAAGACTCGCTTCCAAGGCTTGCCTCGGCGGCCACCAGGCACCGCGCAACGTCCTGGCCTGCACTGCTTCGTCTCTTCGCTGTCGTGCATGTGCGTGTGCGTGTGTGCTCGTCTCCCATGGTCCCCCCCGTGAGAAAATGCGACGAAGGCCGGAGCATCCGGCTGCTGGCCGCTTTGCGTCTGTCCCACGCATCGGTTGCCGACCCATGGCCAATGGCAGCCTTTGAGGCGACCCGACGGCACACAGGGAGAGGGAGAGCGGCGCAAATATCATTGCCTGCAGCCGAGATGCGGTCACGAGATGCTGTCGGGGTGCAATGGAGACGAGCTCCCCTGTAGATTTTGGCTTCTCGCAAACGCCCGTCACAGCTTTCTGTCCGTCTCCAACACTGGTACAAGGTGGCGTGAATTCGCAGCAGATAGATTGAAGGAGAGGCAAGGCAACACAGAACGAAACGCAGACCGGGGGGAGGCCTTGGTTCCGATAGAGCAGATCCGTCTCGGCTCCCAGGAGTGGGACAGCCAGCGAGAGTAACCGGTCGGCTGTATTTGCTGGGCCGATGCAGGAGAGAGAAGCAGGAACGGCGCCTCGTACCCATCCGATTTGCAGGGCCCTGCATATGCGATGGTCCGCCTCATAGTCTCTGTGGCTGCCGCTGCCGTCGCTGGTCGTAATAAGAATGCTAGTGTTACCTGGAATTAGGACATATAAGCAGCAGGATATGCAGTGCAACGGAGACAATCTGCGACGACTGGCCGCTTTCGGCATCTACCTCGCCTGGTAGCAGACAGGTACCGGAACAGGATCCGGAACAGGATCCGGAATAGGATCCGGAACAGGTACCAGATCCAGGCTTACACGGCTGTGTCGGCCCAAGTTGCCATGTCACCGAGGATGACGAGCGGCTCGAGACAGCACAGCCAGAGAGAGGGCAGAGAAAGCGAGTTCTGGGGCGACCTCCAGCACGTCTCGCGCTGGCTGCCGACATGGCACGTTGGACAGCATAACAGCATCTGGACCATGGGACAAACGCCCAGACGCACGGCTGCCGACATGGAGCCAGCGTGTCGCAGACGGGAAACCAGTGCTCACCTGCCCAAACGAGGGAAGGGGGAGAGGGGGGGGGGAAGCGTGCTGGCTTCTCCGGCGGTCTCTGACCAGAAGCACACGTCACGCATAACGGGGTGTGTCTTGGGCTCTGGGCTGTCGACGGCTGGCCGGCTGGCCGGCTGGCCCTTGTGGCTGCAAGCCCTGCTACGTAGGTGCATCCGGCCTCCCATGCAGGCAGCTACAAAGCCCACGGATAGGCAGCAAGCCGGCAGGATCCTCAGCAGTGCCCAACCAGACACAGGCAGCCACAGACGGACACAGACAGACACAGGACACAGCCGACACAGACACAGACAGGCAGACACGGCCAGACGCAATCAAACGCGGTCAAACGCAATCAAACACCGCAGCCGACATCTGACGGCACAAGAGGCTGCCTGACCAACGCCGCAGTCAGCCCCTCCTGGTCTCGTCGGCCAGCACCCGATGGAGCGGCACGGTGGAGGTGGAATCGGGAAATGGTGCCTTACATGGGTAGGAACACGCAGCCATCCCAGCATTGGGCTGTTTGGTTTGCAAACGTCCCCCTAGCAGGATGACTTGCCTTGGCGGAAAGGGGCACGAAAAAGGTGGTGGGGGGGGGAAGGGCTGGATCTTGCCTAGACAGGGATGCCTGATATTACAAGATACATAATAGCAGCTGAGGGAGCCCAATGCGATGGAGTTCCACTGAAATAGGCTGACAGCAGCGCAATGCCGTCATTGTGACAATGGCAAGAGTGGCAGCAGTTGCAGCAGCAGCAGCAGAAAGGGCCGACAAGAGTTAAAATACGGGACTCCGTAGTATGGGATCCCCAGAAGAAGAAACACAGATGGCAGCCGAATAAGTGGGCTTGGGCTTTGGCACTGAACTGTAGCTACCACTGCTACTGCTGCTGCTGCTGCTGCTGCTGCTTCTTTTTTCTCCTGCTACATGCTCCTCCTGCTGCTGCACTTCTGCCGAATTCCCCCTCGGCTGCCATCTGTCACCCTCCACCCCTTGTGCAGCTTCGGTCATACCAGACGCGCTCGGGCAACCCAGCATGGCCTCCCGTGCTGTCTCGCCTCGTCCTGCCATTTTGCTAGTGGGCAGCAGCATGTTACGCCACGACGGAACACGACGACGGCACTTCCGCCCTGAGAGAGAACGAACAGAACCCCGGCTGCCACGTTGACCTCTTTTGCCTCCCCTCTTGGCCTTGGGCACCGCGAGCAAGGGCCGCCATGAAGTTCAGCTTCCCGCGAGCTAACAGAGGTGGTGCGACGGCGTCGTCGATCAAAGCGTCCGTCATCCCACGCTACCATTACACCCTCGATTGCTCGACCCTCCCCCCCTCTTTATTATGCCGCTTAGAGACAGCCCCATGGGCCACGAGCCCCCCCCCCCCCCCCATCTCCGGCCTTCAAGTCTGTCTGTCCATCAGGGCGATGCACGGTGTATACCGATGTACATACGGCATCCGAGAATCCTTCCGCCTTCGTTGGTAGCAGCACTGCCCCTCTTTCCCACACCTTATCCTCGAGGGGGGCAGGCCCAAGAAAAAAAAGAAAAAAAGAAAAGAAAAAAGAAAAAAGATTAGAGCGAAAAAGTGAGAAAAAAAAAAAAAACTTACAGATAACACCCTGAGCAAAAAAAGCAAAAAAGCAAAGAAAGAGCAATGTCCAGGTCGGAACGCGCTCGCTGGCCTTCCGCACAGCTCGCCAAATGAGGGGGGAATAACGAGCGAAAAAAAAAGCAGCAGCAGCTTCTATGGTCTGGCCCCCTGCTGAAGAAATACACATTCACCTCCCACATGTACAGCATGGTGCTGCATCTTCCCGTAACGGATGTCTGGCGTCGTTTGCCAGCTGGTTGCAAAAATAAAAATAAAAATACACAGCAAAGGTTTCATAAACGCAGAGAAAAGGAGATCGGATGAGCCAAAGTAGGAGCGACAAGCAAACGAATCTCCACCGAGGCGCCGTCTACTCATCGGCTGCCACGACGCGCCCAACAACTCAATGGTGTTATTGACGCTGTGAGCCCAAGGTTCCCTGAGATTATATATTGCATAGCAGACCCCCTTCATCGTCCGTTTCTTTTGATTTTTTCGACCAGATAGCTCCTCTCACAACCTCTCGTCTCCATCCCTGTCCGCTCAACTCTGGCTGCTGCTGCTGCTGCTGCTGCTTCTCTGCTTCCTCCTTCATCTTGTCTTCCCTCAACCACACACACTCTCTTGGCCGTGCTCTTCTTCTACGCCGTCCATTGCCCTGTTATCAACCAAGTCGATCTTTAGCCCCCCGCCCTCCTCCACTACTCACTCCTCACCCCATATATATCTCCGCAATGCCTAGCTCTGCCTCGTCCTTGACATCCTGGCAGGATAAGCTCACTGGTGAGAATGGCCGCCCCCTTGCGTCTCGGCTCATTGCGTGCTAACGTCCGACAACAGAGGTGTGCCAGGACTATAACATTGATCCTCCGTCCTTTCAGATCTTCTCCGACCGACGAGGTACGACTGCCACTCTTCCATACTCTCTACCTGTCGATCCAGGACCAGGCCATCTAACCGAGTCCTCTAGGTGGCCGTACTGCCTGGTCAAGCCGTGTCGCCGTCTATGGCACTGTCTTTGCTGCCCGTTTCTGGTATGACGGCAAGAACATCGACAACGCAAAAGAGGACGCCGCGGAGCTGGCCTTGACCTGGCTGACCACCAGCTCCACGCCGACCAGCTCCACGATGGCCAGCGCCTGGTAGGCGTGCATATGCTGCCCATCGGGCTGGCAGCCACCCTCGAGCTCGCGGGCCTGGAATGACGCTCTCGTTTCCTGCTCTCCTGTTCTTTCACCTTCTATTTCCGGTTCGGTTCTACCGCAGTCTTTGCTCTCTCTTTTTCCCTTTTTCCTTCCTTTATTCCTGTTCAAAACCCCCCCCACCATCTTGATTTTCCAACCTCGCGGATCCTTCGCCAGGCTGATGTATGATACACGCGGATCTTTCTGGAGTTAGGGACAAAAAGGAAACCGGCTTTCGCCACGCGGCGAATGGAGAAGAAAGAGGCTCGGGAAAAAAGGTGCAAATGACGCACGCTGCCTTTTCCATTTGAATCTCGGGCTTGACAAACTCTCAATACCCGAGCGTTCTTGTTCTTGTTGGACTGTCTGGGTTTTGTTCCTTTACTGTCTTAGACCTACCTGACAGGGCTGGTTGCTCGCTCCTGTTTGCTTGCTTGTCTTTTCTTTTCTTTTTCCTCTCATTTCCCTCTTTTTTTTCTTTCTTTCCTTTGTCCTCTTAACTTTTTTTCCTTTTGGGATTTTGACGACGACGGATTCTGGGCAAGACGCAGAGGCACAATACACGGCCATGCTGTTTACGATACATGTAAAGCAGCACGAGGCGGAATTTTGACACTTCCCCCAAAGGGACACCCTACCCGTAAACGAGACACAGTACAACGTGAGGATGCAGATGTGAAGAGACCGGACCAGCTTGACCTGGCGGGCCAGATGAAGCTTCTCACGAGACAAGCTGCTCACAAGACCAGCGCGCCTGCTCTCGGGCATACGCTACAGGCCGGACTCCCCATGTCCTGAGTGGGAGGGGGACAGAGGGGCGCCAGGTTTTGGGGGAGACCCGAAGGAGAGAGAGAGAGAGAGAAAACCTGAAACGCAACTTGACTGGGGGTGCCGAAGACGACGGTGGCATGCAGGAGTGAATCCGCATAAAGGGGTGGGGGGATGGTCGCTAACTGGCGGAAGAGTGAGGCGTTGGACGGAAATGCTTTTTTGGAGGCTAGAAGAACAGGCTAACAAGGGCCAGAAAGGCAAAAAAGGCTCACAATCCCTGGCTTCCGGCTCTGCCTGCCAGCACCGCTGAGCGAGGCAGAGCCCAATCACACACCCTCCTGGGCTGGTCATGGTTTCTCTACGACGTCTCTCTCGGTGCTATCTCTGCTCTTGGCTCTCTTTCTGCTTTCTTTTTCCTGGCCCCAAACTCGGTGCCCTTGTCGTCTGGGGTCCTCTTCCCCCCCCCCCTGTCTGTGTCTCATGGCCTCACATGACGAGAGAATCCACCCATCGCACAGGCCGACCCATCTCTCTCTTGCACGTCCGCTCTGAATCTCGCGTTCTGCCCCCCACTGTCGCACCCCATGATCACTCTTTGCAGTGAACCGATCACTGGCATCTTGGACGGAGCGGTGACCACTGCCAGGACGACATGACGGGACAGGTGACGATCGAAAATACCTCTTCCATGCGCGTGGCGTGAGTGTGAGCCGGCAGAGACGAGCAGGACGGACATGGACAGATGCGAGAGCACAGCCTTTCGGCGTGTCTTCCTTTTGTCTCCTTCTCCGTCGTTGCTGCCCCCCTCTCTCCTGAGTATCTTACGCCGGCGATGCATGTCCACAGACTAGTGCTTATTTATCTCCGGAAGCGATGCCGGCTTCCCCAGAATGCGACCTGGCGCCGTCTACCCTTGCATGTACGAGTATATCTCCCATATCTCTGTGCCCTCGAAACGATGGGAGGCAAGATGAGCGGTTCATGGCGTAGCTTGCGTCTTGGCTTATGACGACACGCATTGCCAAGTCTCGGTGTGACGACGGGCCTCTCGACCAGCTGCTGTCGTGTAGTGGTTGCCGGCCGAGCCGGCGCTTTGTTCGGGGGCTGATCGCATAACTCAAAAGCGACGACCAGATGGTGGAATGGCAATCCCGGAAGACATTCGGGGCGCAGCCGTAAACCCGTCTAGCTCGTGACCAAGATTGGTCGAGCTGGGACATGAGGGAGGTTGTGGTAAGAGAAGCCCTTTCCTGCTGTACGAATGCGCCAATGCCCTCTGCGTTGGGCCTAGCGCGCCTAGAAGACAGGCGAGTTTTACCTGACTGGACGCCCTGGAATACAGCGAGCTGGCCCGGACCAACAAGCCGCCCCGCTTTACTTGGTGATGCCGGATTAAAAAAAAAATATCTTTCCAATGAAAATTTATCCGAGGCGAACGTCTCTGTCGCGCGACCCAAGCAACATCGATTGACCGGGCTACGACTGCCCATCCGCCTCTGCCAGCGTCGATACGGAGCGCCCGATACGAGACGAAGATGCCGCCACAGCGGCTCGCGGCGCTGTGCCGGAGCACCAGCCGCCTGGCTCTGCGACCCCAGCGGCCAATGGCGTGGTCGATAACAGCAGCATCAGCATCCCAGGCACGGCTTCTCGGATGGGCCCCGCGGACGGTCGTCTCCGCCCGGGGATTCTCCGGCAGCGCATCACCACGCACGGACGCGGACAAGGAGCCGATGGCGGCGGGGGAGGATGGCGGGGCAGCGGTGCCGTCGTCGACGACGACAGAAGACGGCGAGCAGACGGCAGCACCGTCGCGACAGACGTGGCAGGTGGGCGGGCAGAGCGTGGAGGCGCTGGGCACGGCGGAGAACGAGGAGGCGCTGCGGCAGCTGGAGCTGCTGTCGCAGGGCGTGGCGCCCTTTGACGCCCATCTGGACGGACACAAGTTTGGGCTGACGAGGGCGGAGACGCGGCCGACGACGGTGGCGGCGGAGGGCGACGACGGCATGACGGGGCAGAAGCTGCCGCTGGGGGGCGAGCTGCAGGACCGGTACGACCCGGTGGTCTCGCAGCTGACGCGGCTGTTGATGCGCGACGGCAAGCTGGCAAAGGCACAGAGGGTGGGTTTCTGTTCTTTTTTGTGTTCTTTTTTCTGTCATACTTCTTTCTTGTTGTCTTATCTTTTTTTCTCTGTTCACCCCTTACTCTGTTCACCCCTTTCCCTATCCTCTCCCTCTCTCTCCTCTCCCTCTCTCCATCCCCCGCTAACATCCCAGGACATGGCCATGATCCTCAACTTCCTGCGCACGTCGGCAGCGCCTAAGCTGAGCCCGGCCCACCCGCTGCTGCCCGGCCACCCGCCGGCCGCCCAGCTGCCGCTGGACCCGGTGCGCTACCTGACGCTGGCCATCGACTCGGTGGCGCCGCTGGTCAAGATCCGGTCGTACTCGGGCATGGCCGGCGGTGGCGCGTCGCTGCCGGTGCCGGTGCCGCTGGCGGCGCGGCAGCGACGGCGCACCGCCTTCATGTGGCTGCTCGACATTGTCAACAAGAAGCCGTCGCGCGGCAGCGGCCGCGCCATGCTGGCCCAGCGCGTCGGCGAAGAGATCGTCGCCATTGCCGAGGGCCGGTCCAACCTGTGGGAGAAGCGCCAGCTGATGCACAAGCAGGGCACCAGTGCTCGTGTCAACGTGTCCAAGGTGAAGCTGTGAGGACGGGAGGAGAGCTGGAGGAGAGCTGGAGGAGAGCTGGAGGAGAGCTGGAGCAGAGCTGGAGCAGAGCTGGAGCAGAGCTGGAGCAGAGCTGGAGCAGAGCTGGAGAAGAGACATCACCATGTATATAACGAGGACAAACAGACATGATTTGCAGTATAATACACTGTCTACAAGCATTCTTTTCTCCCTGACAACCCCCTTGTCCCCCTGCCCCCCTACTCGGCCACCCAGACGGCAGCCATGCCCATGCCGGTGCCGATGCACATGCTGGTGACGCCAATCTGCTGGCCGGTGCGCCGCAGCTGGTAGAGCAGCGTGGAGACCTGGCGCGCGCCGGTGCAGCCGAGCGGGTGGCCAAAGGCGATGGCGCCGCCGAGCGGGTTGATCTTGTCGTCGGGGATGCCGAGCTCGCGGGCGCACCAGAGACACTGGCTGGCAAAGGCCTCGTTGATCTCAAAGACGTCGACGTCGGCCGCGGCCAGGCCGGTGCGCTCGAGCACGCGCGGGATGGCCTTCCAGGGGCCGACGCCCATCAGCAGCGGCGGCACGCCGACGACGGCCGCGGCCACAAACTTGCCCAGCACCGGCTGGCCCAGCCGCTCGGCCACGGACCGCCGCATCAGCAGCACGGCCGCCGCGCCGTCCGAGATCTGCGACGCGTTGCCGGCGTGGATGCTGCCGTCCGCGGCAAACGACGCCCGGATCTTGCCCAGCGACTCGGCCGTCACGCCCGGCCGCACCCCGTCGTCCCGGTCCACCGTGATCGTCCGCGTCTCGCCCGTCTTGGGATCCTCAAACTGCACCGTCTGCGGCGCGATCTCGTCGTCGAACAGCCCCGCCGCCTGCGCCTTGGCCGCCTTCTGGTACGACGCCGCCGCGAACGCGTCCTGGGCCGCCCGCGGGATGTTGCGGTCCCTGGCCATCTGCTCCGACAGCTGTCCCATGGGCACCTTGCAGTTGGCCGCCTCCGGCACGCTCTCCAGCAGCTCCGAGAACTCGCTCACCGCAGCCGGACTGCATCGCGCCCGTTAGCATACTCCAGCACCCGCAGACGGAAGCAAGGGAGAAGAAAACCCACCCGTATTGCGTGCTCATGCTCTCCACGCCCGCGCCGACGCCCACGTCGATCATGCCCGTCCGGATCTGGTTCGCCACGTCCACGCAGGCCTGCAGGCCCGACGAGCACTGCCGGTTCAGCGTGCGCACGGCCGTCGACGTCGGGAAGCCCGCCACCAGCGCGGCCGCCCGCATCTCCGTCGCTCCGCCGCCCGGCGCCAGCACCGTGCCCACGGCAATGTCCTCCACCAGCGCCGGGTCGATCTTGGACCGCTCCAGCAGCGCCTTGAATGCGCCGGCCATCAGGTCCGATGCCTGCGTGTCCTTGAGGCCGCCCTTGCCGCCCCGCGTAAAGGGCGTGCGCAGACAGGCGGTCACCACGACCTAGACGTGTCGGCGTCAGTATGCATTCCCTCTTCCTTCTCCCTTCGCCCTTCTTCCTCGTGTTCTCCTCCTCCTTCGGGGGGGGGGGGGGCTCGTACATCGTCGGGGCTCTTTTCCAACAGCTTGGCCTTGGCACTGGACGCCTTGGTGCCGCCCGCGAGCTGGCTGGAGATTTGGGACAAGCGGTCTAGTGCTGCAGACACAGAAATGGCCGTTAGCTTTCTCGACTGCCGCTGCAAGGACACGAGGGCGCAACAAACGAGTCCGGGATGAAAAACGTACCACCCATGTTGTATGCAGTGTGAGGAAGAATGAGTCGGGATGAGGAAGCCGGGAGGGAAATGATGAACTTCGGCAAAAGGAGGATAAATAGAGAGAGTTCTCGGATGCAGGTGAGGGAGGAAAATAGAAATGGATCGAGGGAGAAGACGTTGGCTTTCGTAGAGGCAAAGCAAAACCGCGGCCGGTCGTTTTGTAACCCCGGATTGCAGATTTGCAAGCTTACCCCAACACACCAGGCGACAAGCCGAGGCATCTCTTTGGGGGGAAGAGCCCGGAAGCAGCTGCGTCACCAGGTCGTCTCCGGGGGCCAAATGCACTAGTGTGCCGCTAGAGCCGTAAGCAGCTTTCACATGCTCCCAGCTGCTGTGGAATGCATGCATATAGGCCGGTTTAAGAAACCGCATTGCTGCATATGGCACTGTATCGTCTTTCGTCCATCGCTTGCGTCTGCCAGCATTGCTGTCTTCGTGCATTGAAGCTCTCTGTGCGAGACACATCTTTCTGACGCCTCACTCCGGCGGAAAGTTCTTGGCGGGCGTTGCGAGGCTCCGTTGATAGCGAACCATCTCTGCGTTTCGGCCCTGCATGTGATCGCAGCTTAGCGGCAGTCGTTTTGCCTGTGAGAGAGACAACGGCACTCGTAGTGCGTTTTAGCGGGATGAACCCCGTGGAGACCCCTGGAATCCGGGCTCTCGTTCTTCGCCCGAGGCATGCGGTCTGCCATCCGACTTGTTGTATAGGCTAGAGGATCCGTTCTGGAAGAGCGGGAAGATGTCAATGGCTGCGGTCTATGCCAGGGATATGGTTTATTCTTCGACATGCAGTCTTATACACAGCAACTGCACCCTATCGACTGACATGAATGGGTATACGTAGAGTAACCACCCTTGCATGTGCTGAACAGCACATGGTGACCAAGTCACGAATGACAAGATGCAAGTACTCCCCAAGATATATCTTACATCACTCGTAGTGGTGCTCGCCTGTACATAGTAGTAAACTCGATTCAGGCTGTCGCGAGCCCCACTTCCCGTTGAAGCTAAATTTAGTCAGGCTAATTTCTCTTGCTGACCCAAACCTCTGTTTGCCTCAGCTGCAACACAGCTTCTTCTCGTCCGCCTTTCTTTGTCTGTGTCCGCCAGCTGATCGGACGGCGACAGCGTGTTGTTTCGTCCGCGTAGGACGCCCCCCCTCCCCCTCCCCCGATCTGCTCCTCTGGGTGCTGCCGGCCCGCCATGGCGACGACGACGCCGACCTCGCGGCTGTCGCTGGACGGTCTGCCCGAGGACGTTTTGTATCTGATCCTGGCGGACCTCGACACGGCCCGGGACCACGCCAGGCTTGGCGCGACCTGTCGGCGGCTGCAACGCTTCCTGCGCGCCCACGGCTGGCGTGCCTTTGCGCTGCGCAGTTTCCCGGGCGCCGTGGCTGCCGGCGACGACGGCAGCGCGGGCGCGGCCCTGCGCTGGGACCAGCTGGCCGACTCGCTGACGTGGCAGGCCCGCGCCTGGGACCGCCGGTCGCTGTCGTTCCAGGCCCTGCTGCCGCGCGAGCCCGTGCCGGCGCGCCGCCAGCGCCGCCAGGCGTCCTTCCGGCCGCCGCTGGCCGTGCACTTCCAGGCGGCCGGCGAGGGCGCCCGGACGAAGCGGCCCGGCGTCGACGGCGAGGAGATGGTCGTCTGGGGTGCGGGAGAAGACATTGTGGCGCGGTACAGGCGGCGGGGGAAGAGGGACGACGACGACGACGACGGCGGCGGCGACGACGACAACCACAACGACGACAACGACGACAATGACGGCAACGACGACCCGACAGCGGTGGCGCGATGGCGCGTCTTGGACGGCAAGGCTGCGGGGTTCCGGCCCGGCTACGACGACGTGCGCGGCCTCTCCGTCGTGCCGCACGCCCTGGGCCGACCGCACCATCGCGGCGTGCTGGCCGGCCGCGACAACGGCCACCTGGCCCTGCTGTCAGCCGAGGACCGCGCCGACGGGACCGGCGGCCGGGGCGGCTTCGGCCGGCTGCTGGCGCGCTTCTGTCCGGCAGACGGCAGCGATGACGGCGAGCCCATCCGCCAGGACCGCATCTACTCGCTGGACGTGGCCTCGGCCGGCCGCGCCTTTGGTGGCCTCGACAACCGGGCCGGCCTGGCCGCCGTGGCCACAACATCGCACATTGTGCTCTACGCGCTGCCTGGCGAGGACGATGGCAGCAGCAGCAGCAGCAGCAGCAGCAGCAGCAGCAGCAGCAGCAGGAGCGAGGACACAAGAGAACACCCCCCCCCGCAGATCCTCCCGACGGCCACCTTTGCCATGGGCGACCGCGGTCTCGACAGCAACCGCCGGCGCCGGCCGTACAGCGTGCGCTGGATGGCGGCCGACGGGCTGGCGGCCGTCGGGCTGGGCTACCACGTGGACCAGCTCTGCTTCCTGGCGGCCACGCCGGCGGGCCTGGCGCTGACGGCCGTCGCCAAGAGCCGGCCGTTCCAGCACCGCTTCGGCCTCGACGACGAGACCCTGCTGCTGCCCAGCTCGCTGCAGCCCGTCGGGCCGTCGTCCGTGGCCGGCGGCGGCGGCAGTCTCCTGCTGAGCGCCTGGCGCGACGGGACATGCAGGTGGGTTGGAGCAGTCTCGCAATCTCGCAGTCTCGCAGTCTCGCAGTCCTGCACCCTGCTGACTAATCAGACTGCAGGACATCCGCACGTCGAGCCCGTGGGACCTGGCCTACCAGGACAACCTGGCGCCGTCGCAGTGCTTCCAGTCGCTGCTGGTGTGCGGCAGCGACCGCTTCGTCGCCGGCAGCCAGGAGTCGGCCGCGCTCAAGGTGTTCGACCTCCGCTGGCCGCGCCGCTACCACCACACGGCCGCCCTGCCGTGCGGCAGCCGCATGCCGTTTCCGGACCCGGAGCTGCACCAGCCGACCGAGATGACGACGACAGCAGCAGAAGCAGACCGCCACCGCTGCGAGCCCAGGGTCCCGCGCTGCCGTCCGCGCTGCGACCCGCTGACCGGCGCCCTCTGCACCTGGCACGCCGCCTCGCGTCGGCTGGCCGCCCGGCCCAACTGCAGCATCTACCTGCAGCGGTCGGCCGTCAGCCGGTACCCCGACATTGGCGTCTGGTCGCTGGCCCGCGCGTCGTCGGCGGCGTGGGGAGGCGACGGCGCCGACCTGGCGCCGTCCAACTTTTATGCCGGCCTCAACAGCTGTGTGGTCGAGGCCGTGCTCGAAGACGGGGGCGGTGAGAACGTCACGTGCGCCCGGCGACTGCCCCGGCCGTCCCGTCCGTCTCGGCCGCCTCTGCAGCCGCTCGGCGACCCGCACTTTGCCTATCCCGACGTCCTCCGCCAGCGGCCGCTGTCGCTGGTCCCGGCCCCTCCGCCCGAGCTCGGCCCCGAAGCCGCTGCCGCCTGGCGCCGTCGCCAGGCTGCCCTCCAGCATCGCCACCACTACTATCGCACCGTCGACCTCCAGTGGCACCTCCACGAGGTCGGCGACGGCCTCGCTGACCCTCACAACGACCTCCGTCCCCGTCGCCTCGCCATGATGCGTCCCAGCCGTCCGTCCAGCCACCGTCGGCTGCCACCCGCTGCCGGAGCCGCCTCGCCCGACTGCCCCCCCCTGCTCGACCCCCATCGCGTCAGGCCGCTGCCACTACCCGCCCTCGAGCCTGACATCGACCCTGTCCTGCGTGTCCAGCATCGCCTCGACTGCAGCCTGCAGGGCGTGGCCGACTTTGTCGAGTTCTACACGGCCAGCGACGAGTAGGACGCAGCGTGACCCAATACCACACAAGAGTAGCACCACTGCATCAAAGACACATGGAGTAAAACCTGTGAATCTCTCTGCCACCATATGATTAATAGTACAGTTGTGCCCGTACTCGTGCCCGGTCTGTCTTTCAGACCTGTTTGTGCCTTCCCGCTCCCTCAGAAGCCGTCGATATAGCTGCCGACTCCCTTTTTGCGCGCAAACTCAATCAGGTGCATTCCCACGCTCAGATCGCTCACCCCCAGGCCGACCCCCTTGTAAATCACGTTTCCGCTCTGCATCCACCGCGCCAGGTGGTCGTCCCTCTTCTTCCTCTGGTCGGCAGACGCCTGGCTCGAGCTCCGCTGGTGCAGCGACCTGTAGCTGCTGCTGTTGCTCTTGGGCGACGGCGACATCGTCCGCCTCGACGACCCACGGCTGTCCGGCCCAAACACGGTCGACATGGCCGACGGCGACGACGACTGCAGGTCGAGCCTCTCCAGCTCAAACGAGGGCACGCTCACCGTGCCGGGCGTGCTCGCCTCGGACGAGGAATCGTCGTCTTCGTCCTTCAGATTGATGCGGGACAACATCACCAGCTCGCCGAGTCTGCTCAGCAACACGTCAGCAGATAGGAGAGGAGAGCAGAGGAGAGCAGAGGAGAGCAGAGGAAGAGAAGCACATACTCGACCAGCTGCCGCGGCGTCAGGCCAGCATCGATAATCTCGCCCGCCTCCTTCAGCGCCCCGTCGAGCGTGTCGACGACCACGACGCCGCCCTCGACCGCGTGCTTGTGGTAGTGGTGGTGCGGCCGCTCGGCGCGCGTAGCCTGCCGCAGCAGCTCCGGCGGCAGCTCGTGCATGCTGCGCATAAACGAGCCGATGGCCACGATCAGCCGGCCCTTGCGTCGGCCCTCGCGGCTCGTCAGCACGGCCGCGTCAAAGAGCGGCTCCGTCGACGGCGTGCAGCAGAAGATGACGTCGGCGCTGCGCAGGTGGTTCGTCAGCAGCCGCCCGTACTCGACGTACGACGGCGTCAGCACGCCGAACTGCGTCTCCGACCAGCCCTCGCGCTCCTTGCGGTACTGCGGCGTGCTGAAGAACCGCTGCATCATGTGCTGGCTCGACTGGGACATCCGCCGGCAGATAATGTTGACGTGCTTGATCGTCGACCCCCGGAACAGCAGCGCCAGCCGGACGTGCCAGTACGCCTGCTCGCCGCTGCCAAACACGAGCACGTCCTGCACCGTGTCGCGGCGATGCAGCAGGCACGACGACGCCAGCGCTGTCCGGAACGCCGTCAGCGTGCTCGCCGACAGCAGCCCCAGCGGACGCCCCAGCGGGCTGAACAGCGTGATCGCCCCCGTCGGTCGGATCACCGCCTCGCCAGACCCCGATGACGACGACGACGCGCCCGTCTCGCCCGGTGGCGACAGCGTGAGCACTACGCCGTACAGGCAGCGGTCAGCAACGGGCCCGGAGCCCCAAGTTGGGCCGGAGACGCGAGAGGCAGTCCGCACCTTTCATGCCCACGCCGTCGCGGCCCCACGACGGCACAAACACGGTCGTGGCCCCCGTCGCTCCCGGCGTGATTGCTGTCCGCGGCGGCTGCTGCACATCCCCGTGGCCGGCAGTCTGCGTCCCGGTCGAGTACTCGTGCAGGGCTGTTTTGAGTGCAATGCGGAAGCCCTCGGCTTCTTCCAGCGTCAGGTCTTCCAGCAACCCCGCAATCTGCTCATCCGTCAGGACCGTGAGCGCCATGGTGGGATCGTCGCAGATATGGTCAGATGCTCGGATGTCAAGGCAGGAGGAACCAGTCGGCTCGTCTTCCCGCTCTCAGCTCTTCTCGGCTCGATGTCCTTCCTGTCCTATCCACTCTGCTCTGCACTCATCTCCACCAGCTCTTGTTGGCGGTATGCAGCGTCAGATGGCAGCGGCAAAATATCCCAGTCTGACCAACCAGACGCGCGGCTGACGCCTCCCAAAGAGGGTCTCTTCTGCTTGGCAGATGCTCTGGACGACCGAATGGGCCGATCCAAGGAGATCCAAACAGGCCAAGCCGTCACAGGACTGCCGGCCTTTCCACGTACTATGCTCTTAGGTTGACGTTAGGCCCGCGTTTATATCACCTTGCGTGTCCCCGTGTCGTCCTGCAGATGCCGATGCGGCCTGCAGCTATAACAGACGGCGCCTTTGTGGGCTGGATTTGCTCGCCTATTTGCCTGTCTTTGTGCTTTGCTGCTGCGCGGGGCCAACTTAGCTCCTGCAAGGCCGTCGAAGCCAAGCACAACCCCGCTTAGACCCGCCGAAAAGGGAAGGGACTATCATCTTGCATGCAACTTCCTAATTGCATTAAATATGCTCTTGTCCAGCTTCTGCTAGACTGCGTCCCCCACTCCCCAACATCGTAAGATATTCACTTTGGTTTGGGAAAGACCAACCGAGTCGCCAACTGTCACGGCTTCCTGCAAAGAGCAGGTACAAGCATGGTTGTTTTTTTTGGCCATCGAATCCTTTGGAATTGTGTCGCTGTCAAAGCCAGCAGCTGTACTGGTCAATATGGCCCCGTGGGCAAGTGTAAGAGACAGGACATAGCGGGGGAAAACAACACCGGCAGGCCATTCCAGGCGGAACACAAGCTGAAAGCCTTGAACAAAAAGGTAAGATACAACTCCGATAGCCCGTGAAGGGATCCATGCCCTCCCCTCATTCTCCGTCCGGAAAACCCCGTTTCGCTTTGCCGTAACATAACAGATCATTTGCTGCCTCCGGGCTGAGCAATGAATGGCACCTCCAAGCAAACACACACACAAGAGACACAAGCTCGCAGGTGACAGTCTCGTGTGAGAAAGCACGCGATAGTAAAACCAACCAGCCAACCAAGAGAAAAAAAAAGAAAAAAAGAAGACACCAGAAGACGTAGCCTGTCGTCATATAGAACTCCTCATGCCGTACGCCTCCTACACTCCTATTCTCGACAGCTCCGCTCGCCCATCGCCCGTCCCCTGCTCTTACCGGACGGCCATGGACACGTTGTTGCCCTGGAAGACGAGGGCGCCGTGCTTGCCGCGGACGATGCTCGCGTTTCCGGAGGGGACGCCCCCGGTACCTCCGCCCAGGTCGTGCATGCGGCCGCTATCCAGCTCAAAGAGGACGCCGTGGACCTCGAGGCCGCGCGCCTGGATGGCCTCCTGGACGGTCAGGTTGGCCATCAGCGCCTTGACGCCAGCCTCGACGTTGAGCTCGGCTATGCGCACGGCGCGAGCCTTGGCATCGGTAATGGCGGCCAGCTCGTCCGCATTCGCTCGCCGGATCGCTCTGAGCGGAGTCAACCAGACGTCGAGCACGCCGCCAATGGGCGAGTCGCTGAGGGCCGCGTTGGCCCCACCACAGCCGGTGTGGCCGCACAGGATGATGTGCTTGACCTTGAGGTCGGCGACGGCGTACTCGATCACCGCCGACGTGTTGATGTCACTGCCGGACACAATGTTGCCGATGTTGCGGTGCACGAATACATCGCCAGGTTGCAGGCCGAGGATGGTCGTCTCGGGACAGCGGGAGTCTGAGCAGCCAATCCAGACTGTCGAGTGTGGGGCGTCAGCAACACGAGAGACACAAGATGGGTGCAACCGAAACATCCGGGAGGAGTCCAAAAAGGGGGCTGGGGACGGGAGGGTGTGAGAGGGGGGGACAGAGGGAGGGGGATCCCTTAAAGGCAGAGGAAAGAAACAGGGGGAAGGGGGGCCGCTTCAAGGATCGCCAAAAGGCTATGACGACTTACGGATCTGAGGAGTTTGGCCAGAGGCCAGCCGCGGAAAGAAGTTCGGGTTCTGATGTGCCTTGTAGCCAGCCCAGGCGGAGTTGGAGCTCATGGCATACTGGAAGGGGGTTTCTAGAGACAAAAAGTCGGTGAGTGTTCCGGAACAGAAAAGGAAGTTTGAAAGGGGACGGCTGGAAGCCGGGCGGGAAGCCGGACGTACGGTTGTCCATCATCTTGAAGACTGTGGCCGGAAAGAGAGGAGGCGGTTTTCTGAGGATGCTCGAGATACGCAATGGGGAAATAAGATGGGGGTCGAACAGAGATGGTGCCTTGCTGAATGAGTACAGGAAACAGACGCTATAAGGACGAAACGAAGCGTGAAAGCCGCAGAAGCCTTGTCCGAGAAGATGGACGGAAAAGGTGAGGACAGGTGATGTCAGCACGAGAGGCAGAGGAAAACAGGTGATTTCTATATCTAGAGCGCCAGGTGGAAGATTAAAAGAAGGCAGAATAGGGCTAGAAGCCGAAGGCCGAGGGTGATGCCGCGAGGGATTTTTGTCTGGTAGCACGTTTTCGTCTCGATCTCGGTTGACCGTTTTGGGGGGGGGCAGGTGTGGACAGCTGGATGGATGTGTGGATGTGTATCTTGCCGCACAAGAAGAGGCCGAAGAGACGAATGCCGCGTTAGCCACCACAGTCCGTCCACTCGATGGCTGCCGGACCCAGGAGAGGGAGGGGGGGGGGGGGGCTGCTTTATGGGCGGGTCTTTTTGTTGTTCGGGGGGGTGGTTTCTTCAAGTGATCCAAAGACACGAGCTGCAGCAGAGTACTTTGCTGGTTGTGTACGAGTACGTCGTAAGGCGATTCGCTTCCTGGGCGAAGGATGCGAGATTTGGGAAAATGGCGCAGTCGGCAGGGACAGTGGCGTTTGGTGCGAGCTATGCGTCCTCGACAAAGGTGAGAATCCTGTTGCGATTGGGAGAGGGATGAGAGGAGAGGAACAGGAAAGGCAGAAAGAGACCAGCATCCAAGACGGGAAAAACGGCGACGGGGTGTAGATATAACAAAACAAAGGCGCCCGCTGCACAGAGCCAATCCCAGCAGCAGCATTGTGCACGTCCGCTCTCCTTCATACGATATTAGCATGCACATCAAATCAAGCAGGCGCTGAGCGGGAAGTCCGGGGGCTTGAGATAAAAATCGCCAGACGTCTGCTTGCTGGCGATATGCACCTTGCTGCCTGTTGGCCCCCCCCCCCCCCCCCCCCCCCCCCCCCCGCTCCCCCCCCCCTTCCCTCCCCCCCCCCCTCCTCTCGCCCTGTCCCCCCCCCCCTCTGTCCCCGCCGGCCGCC
>JANSMH010000332.1:0-25632 GCA_029299595.1 Grosmannia serpens
ATTTTATTACCCTTTCTCCTCTAAAGCCTTCTTATTTTATTACTAGTAAACTCTTTACTTATTGTTTTACGTAAAAAACTAGTTAAGATAGCTAAAAAAAAAAGGTTACTCTTTATAAAAAAGGTTACCTTTTTCTTCTATTTTATTTATTACTTTACCAACTGTCTTAGCCACTTTAACGGCACTTACATAAAGTATAGTATAAAACGAAATAAAAGAGTAAAAAAAAGGGTTGCTTAAATAGCCTTTTTAAAAGTTTTATTTACAAAGAGCATGTTAGCTTTTTTTTAAACAAAAAAGAGAAGATTAAAAGAGAACTATATATTACAAGCACTTTAAAAGGCCTAAACTAATAGTAGTTACGTTTACCTAGTAAATGTCTTAATCTTTTTAGTAAAATAAGTATTATTCCTTATTTCGTTATAGCCTTTTAGTATTTAGATATAGCCTCTTAGTAGGCGGTCTTTTATAAATACAAGTAATGTGTTAATTAATATAAAATTCCTAGCTTTAGTAAAATATAGTAATACTTATACTAGCTTAGAAAATAAAAGAACGAAATGTGCTATACACGTAGTAAGATACAAAGACGTAATCTGCCTTATATATACGTCCAACCCATTAATAGCTAGGTATTGTAAAAGGTTAAGAGAAGAGGGTTAGGGCATAGTGTATTGTTAAGTTTAAATTCTAAAAAAGTAAAGCGGCTATAGACACAAGCGAAGAATAATCTCTAAAACCTAAGGCACAACCTAATTCTCTTAAGGCAAACAAGCTAAAAAAGATTATGCTACTAAATAAACTTAAAGAGCTCGTCTTTAAAAGTGCACAAGTTTACAAAACTAACTTGTATAAGTTTTAGCTACTTTAGGTCTTATAAATAAAGCTTTTGTTTAAAAAGCAAACCCACTGTATTACGCTTTAAAGAAAGCTCTTTAAGGCTTAGAAAAGAGGAGAGGAAGTTTTAAACATCCTCTTAACGTACTTAGGAAGCTAAAGAGTGGACTTAGAGCTAAACAATGCTATAGCACTAAACATATTTAATCGTTCTTGTATTAAGCAAGCTACAAATAGTTAAGTTGTATACTAAAGGGCATAGCTAAAGGACTAAGAGGATGCTAGCAACGGCATTGTTTACAATACCCTTAAAACTAAGCACAACCTAAAGGATGTTTGTTAAACGTTTAAATTAAGCATTAATAAGTTTTCCTTTATCCTAGTAGTAAACGTATAAGATAGTAACACTATTTAGTTTTAAAAACAATAAGAAAAAGCGTAAAAGGCGGTTTACATTTAAAATAGTAGTTTATAAAGCCTCCCTTTAAATAAAGGTTTTATAGTTGTAAAAGGCGCAAGCTATACCTAGACTTAAGCCCTTCTTACGCTATTGTAACAAGGGGTAAGTTAACTAAGTTTGTAGCGACTTAGCGTTAAGCTAGGTGCTATAGTAAATAGTAACGTGTTTTGTTACGTAGGGCAAGCTAGCTTTTAACAAACATAAGACCTTAGCCTCCTTTAAACAGTTGATTGTATTTATAACATGTATATAACAAAAAAGAATTAGGAAGCTAGCAATAGAATAGTAACGGCTAAAAAGCCTAAAGTTGCAAACGTCTTGTGTAAATAAAAGCTTTGTAGCAATGTTTGTAAGAATCTTTAATAAGAGAAGGTTTATATTGTATTTTTTTTAAGTAGGCTAAGGAAGACTTACCCGTCTAGCTATTTAAAATCTATTAAGCGGTAAAAAGCGTGCATTTAAGCGTAAACCTCCTGTTTAAAAACAAAAAACAAGTTTCCTAAATAAAACATAGCTCTTTAAAGCTAAAACTAACAATAGTTTACTAAAATAGGGATTAGTCTTTTATATAAGTAGTAGTATATTTGTCCCTCCCTATCTTATTTAAACGGTATTATTCGTTTATTTATTACATACGCTTTGTCTTTATTGTAATAAACTAGCTAAACAAGCAAATATTGCAGGCTAAGAAGGCTTTGTTAACTAAATTTTAAAGACGTAAATATACAGTTTACTACAAGCTACAAGACATATATAAAGACTATAGCGCTAACATTTACTTAACTGTTTGTTACTACAATAAGTTTTACTATTTTCTTGCTTTAAGCGACAAAAGATTCCTACCCTTACTGTTTAAAATTGTACGTTTAACCATAGTAGCCGCTTATTCTATAAATTCCTTAGCTAATACAAACAAAAAATAAGTTATTTAATACTAAAGCTGCACTTGCTAAAAAGCCTAAGGTAAAGGATATAAAGAGGGCAAGTAAACGGGTAAAACAAACTAAGTAAATTAAGTAGCATATTTTAATGTATTTATTACTAAGGCTAAGGGCATGTAACAAGTAAAGCATAACTACTTTTTAACTAAGACATTTAAAAAATTAAAACTAGCCTATATTGTTTTATACTATATAAAAACGTTTATTTTATACGTAACATATTTAAACCCTAGCGGCCTGTATTTAGCTTTAACAAACGCAATAGCCCTTTCTACCGTTGTGTTTTTAAGCACGCTTATTTAAATTGTCTTAACAAATCTAGCGTTGCTGCAAGCTACGTGTAGTTAGCAAGGCTTAAACGGTTAAGGCAAAGGCTATGCGTACTTAAAACAACGCTTCTCCCTAAGTACTAGGTCTTTTAGCAAAGCTCTTAAAAGAAAGTAGTAATGTTAAGGTTGTTCTAGCTCTTTTAGTGCGCCGTCTTAACAAAGGGGGGAAGACTTAACCGTTTAAAAGGATATACGCACTAAACTAAGACAAGCTGCGTGCTGTAAGTAAGGGGCCGCTACTTTGTAGGTTGGAGTTTTTTTTCTACTTATATTGTCCTAGTCTATATCTTAAAGGATTTTTAGCTAATTAGCAACCTAAGCGTCTTAGCTATTATACTTAAAGAACTAGATTAAAACTAGCCTACAAGTAGCATCTTAAAAGACAAACTCGTTGGAATCTTGCAAACGCAAGGCTTCGTTTTAAACACTATTGTTGTAACGCTTGTAGTAGGTAAAATAGAGCGCGTAAGACAAAACCCTAGCAATTCCTATGCCCTTTGCTATAAGGAATACCGTTTTAAACCTGTTAAGCCTAATGTTAAGCCTATATAGCCCGTTAAGGAGGACTTAGCTAGCGTTTTGTAGTTTACTCGCTTTGTTATTTTATAGTGTTAAAAAGAACAGCTTGCTTGTTTTCTTTAACGTTAGCGTATTAAACAATAAAAGTATAATTCTTTGCCTGTGTAAAAAGTTATAAAACGAACGGCCTAGAAAATAAGCATAAAAGTAGCACCTTAAAAACACGTAGACTAGCTTGCTTGCTATTAACGTAAAATAAAAGGCTACACCGTTGCCTTTAGGCTTGCTTATAACTTAGGCGTAGGTTAATTTGCGCATTAATATTACAGCATAAGACAAAGCCTATAGGCCCTATAAGCCGTAGACAATAATCTTAAAAGAGGTGGCCGCTAAAAGGTATACGTAGTATGCTAAGCCTCCTATAGCCGCAAAGTACAAGACTACGTAAATACGCTTAAACTAGCAACTTTACTACATCTTAGCAAACTAAAGAGAAGAGATAAGAATTATAATAAAAGCAGCACCAACCTAATTTAAGTTAGTTTAAACTTAAATGTTGTGTTAGAGGGGAGCAAAGGATATACAACGTAGCTAAAAATAGCAATATCGTTTATTATTTATTGCTAGCGCAACATAAGAGCTTTGTAAAGTATTGCTTTTAAGCTGCTAAGGTGGCTAACCTAGTAGTAAATTAAGTAATGCGTTGGTAAGGAGACTTAAAAAAAATTTAAAAAAGGGTTCGTCTTACCGCTTAAAAAGGTAACTATTAAATTAACTAAAGCAACTGCTACGGTCCTCTCTTTTAGCTTCTTTACATTGTAAATAAAAAATTTAAAGGCCTAGCCGTTAACGGTAAAGCATACAATAAAGATGCTTGCCTTAGCACGGGTAACAAAGGGCTACAATCCACGCCTTACAAGTAGGGAATAACAAAAGTGCACTGCGCAGCTCTTAGCTACTCTTACAATCTAAGGGTAAGCGCGGTATAACAGCACGCTAAGGCAAGCAGTAACACACATGCTACACATAAGAATAAGGTATATAAGAGAGGCATCTATCTTAGCAAGCGTAAATATTAAAAACCTTTTGCTAATTAAAGGGTTTAGTAGCACTGCTAAGTAGCTTACTTGCTAAGCGCTAACTGCTGTTTTTAAAAATAGGATATAGTAAATAAAAACCGCTAACTACGTTTATACTACCTAGCGCTTAGCAAACGCTAAGGGTCCCCCCTCCCTATTTACAACAAAATTTAGGAAACAAAAAGCTATTATTAGCTATAGTATAAACAAAGCGTTAAAAGAATAGTTAATGTTCTTGCTTTTGTATATAGTAATACGCGCGCTAGTAAAGCCTCTTAATTGTAAGATACAATAAGTTAAACAAGAGCCTACTATTAATAAAGAGAGCGCGTAATTTATTCTATAGCCGCCCTCTTTACTTTATACAGTTGTATAAAATAAAAACTAAATCTTTAAAATAAGATTTTATTTTCTTTTTACAACGCAATTAACTATTAAACTTCCTTTCTCTCCCCTTTACTATAAAATTTCTATTAGCATATCTTCTTAACACAAAGTCTTTAAAAAAGCTTAACAAAACGTTAACACATAAACAAAAGGTCTTATAAGAAAGGCCGCCGCTTTACGCAAGCTTAAGGCTTACATTATCCTTTTTATAAAGATAGGAGATAAGAGCGCTATGTTTAAAACTTACAAGAACCTCGACGTAAGAAACTGCGGTGTTTGTATGTATAGCCTAAATTATTTTAAGTACGTAGTAGAGGGAGAGCTTTGCTATTCTCTTACAGCAACACCTCTACGCTAAATTATTAAGAATCCTTTAGCCAACGCTTCTCTTATAACTAAACCTTGCACCTTTACTATTTAATCCTTACAGTTAAACTAACAACTTGTTTAGCCTACTTTACCTTAACTAATCCTACTACTATAAAGCTAGTTTAAATAAGAGGAAACTAAAGCGTTAAGCTTTTTAAAACGTGTACAAACATTTTTTACGTTTATTATTTTAAAACTATATATTTTAAGGCGGTAATATATTTTATTTTTAAGCAAGCTAGTACGCTATACAATTACTATTGTATCTTATATCTTTAAAGCTTGTTCTTATGTTGCAAAAATTGTAACGTAGACAAAAGTACTAGTAATAAAAGAAACAGTTTAAAACAGCTTGCTTATAAGCTTTATTCCGTTTAAAAAGTACTATAGCTTTTTACTTTTACTTTTCCCATCTTAGTAGTTGGCTATATTAAGGTCCTCTTTATCCTTAGCAAGCCTTAACCTATCTATTAATTGTACAAGCTCTCCTAGTAAGGGGCGTTTTAGCTTTGTAAGCAAGTAAGTAGGAATTAATAAAGGACGCTAACTTAAAAGGAGAAAAGCAACCCTTTTATTGCGCTATTTCTAAATAATTTGTTTTAAGATGGATTTACAGTAGATTTTACCATTTTAAACTCCGTTCTAATAGAGGAGCCTCCTTTGCGTTAAAGACAAGAAAGGCTTAGCGTTTAGTTGTACATAGTAAACGTAGTTTTAAATTTAGTTATACGCTATTTTATACGGGTAGTTGTTTATACAAAACAAAGAATCTTAGTAATAAAAAGGGTAGGGAGTTAGCGGGCAAGGCAAACTACTTTTACGCTAGGTAGGACACAAATTTAGCAAAGTATAACGAGACATTTTAACTTTAGATAAAGGCGTCTTACTAATAAGTCTTTCCTTTTATAGCCTTAAACTCCTAGTGCAAGACTCTTATTATATATAATATTAAGTGCATTAGATTTTCCTTTAAGCTAAATCCGTTTTTTGTTTTTTGTTTTATTGTTTTTAGTGTCCTTTTTTTACATTTAAAATTTTAGGTTTTTGTCCTTAAGTGCTTAACCTTTTTATATAAATAATGCGCACTAAACGAGAATAATAAAGAAAGAGAGTAACTAAACAACACTTTTTATATAAAAACAAGCAAGATAAATGCCTGTTTAAAAAACTAAAATAGCTACAACTACAAGTAAAATCTATACAACATCTACCTTTATTTTATTCTACTTCTACAAGCATGCAAGCATAAGCTGTTACAAGCACGTTAAAAGCTATATTAGCAATTTCATTCTATTACAAACTAAAGTGGCCTAAGTAGCGAATTAATTATAAGCTTCTTACAAAATTAAACGAATACTAAATCCTACACTTAAAACCTTAAAAACGTAAAGAAATTATTAAAGCTCTTAAGTCTTATAACGTAATATACAACGAGAACTTCGTTATTAAAAAGAAGTTGTACAAAAGGAACTTATACAATAGCATCTAGCAAGGCGCTACGAAAAACCCCTTATTGGCTACTAGCGTAGGAACCACCTAGAATAACAACCTAGCCCTACTAAATAGCAAAAGCAGCTTAGTCTAAGTTAATAACACTAGTACTAATAGCGGTAAGGATAGCTTAGCTTAAACAAACAACGAAGAAGGCTTGGCTTAAGCAAATAACGCAGGCAGCTTAGGCTAGTTAAACGGCAACAATACAAGTAGCTTAGGCCTATTAAGCGGTAATAATGTAAACAACTTAAGCTAGTTAAGTAGCAACAATATAGGCAGCTTAGGCTAGTTAAACGGCAACAATGTAAGCATTTTAGGCCTATTTAGCAGTAATAATACAAGCAACTTAAGCTAGCTAAGTAGCAATAATATAAGCAGCTTAGGCTAGTTAAACGGCAACAATGCAAGCATCTTAGGCCTGTTTAGCAGTAACAATGCAAGCAACTTAAGCTAGCTAAGTGGCAACAATACAAGCAGCTTAGGCTAGTTAAACGGCAACAATGCAAGCAGTTTGTTTTAAGCAAACAGCAGCGGCGCAAGTTGCTTAAGTCCTTTACGTTTTATAGCTTAAGTACTTGCGTGTATTAATTTAAAGAAGGAGATTACTAAAATTTAAATAATAGATCCTAAGATAAATGAGAAAATTTAAGGTAAGATTTATAGCTAACACCTATTGCGTTAATCCTTTGTTGTAGTCGCCTTACTAAGCAAAAACCTAAACTTTACTAACCTAAAAGGCTACTAAATAGACTACTAACAAGACCTGTATAACAAGTACCTTAAAGACTATAAAGAAAAGGGCTACAATATAATCCTACCGCGGGGTAAGAAGCATTACCTTACCTCTTATAGCGACAAAATTAACATTATCCTTGCATTAAGAATGCAATAGAGAGAAAGGTTGTTATACATTAGTAGCCTTTACATTATAAATAGCAACTTAATACTCGTCTTTAAGTTAGTAATGTTTAAAAAATTTAGCAAGCTAAACACTTATAGCCTTTTATACAAAGTAGCATTAGGCGTTAGACAAATAAATTTAAATAACTTAGCGCTAAGACAAAGAAGTTAAGGTGTAGCGCTTTAAGGCGTAGCCTACCACTAGTTGCTTTTTGTAAAAGAGTGTCCTAATTTATCTATTTTAGTAGCTTTCTCCGTTTAATCTTGTTAGCTACGCCGCTACTTGTTTTATTTTGTTTTTAAGGCTAGTCCTTTTGCTTTTATTTTTATTATAGTGCTTTTAGTCTATAGCTAGGATTAATGCCTACATCTATTATTATATCCCTTAGTTTAAATATAGTACTGCATTTTAAAAAATTAGCAAGACAAAACTAGTAAAACCAACTAAAAAAAAGAGAAAACCACCCGTAAGGTAATTTTAAAACCTAACTTAGGCTTTTACATAGCACACAATAGCGTAGCCCTTACAATGGCTAACTAAGTCTAGCTTAGCTACGTACTAGCGAACAGTTATAAATTAACAAGTAGTAAAGCAAAGTCTCGTCGTTAAACAATAAATAATACTCTATTAGCAAAAGTAATAAACTAAGAAAGGAACAAACAACAGCAAAAAGGATAATAAGAAAACTAAAATATAAGCTCTGTAACTTCGTTAATACTAAATTAAGTAGGATCTTGCTTATTGCTAATAGGTTTTATAGGAAAAGTAACTGTAATTTTATTACTTACAAATTAAATATAATAAAATAAAATAAAATAAAGCAAGCATACGTAAAATGTATAGGTAAAATAGCTATGCGCTACAGCCTTGTTTAAGCTACTCTTCCCCCTTATTATAATTAAAAGGTAGTATTGCTATAAGGTAAAATAACTCTAGTATACATAACATGTTAAAAGAATTGTTTTATATATAATAGTTATACCTAATAACGAATCTTATCTAACACATTATACAAGCTTTCTATCTCCCCTACAACTGGCCAACTTAGCTTAACACGCTAGTTAACGCTAGTGGTCTAATGGTCTCTTCTCCTAAATATACAGTTAAGCCCTTAATCTTAAACTAGTTTATGCAAGTTGTAAGGGCAATTGCTAACGTATTCTACAAAGCTAGCAATAGCCTCTACCCTTAAGTTAAGCTTTAAGTCTAAAGACTTTACGTTAATGTTAACGTATTGCAAGAACCTACTACCGCCGCAGCAAGTTTACAAGGCTAACAAAGTTACTAAACTTTCTATAGTAAACTAGCCGTTGTTACTGCAGTAATAAAGTCTTGCGTTTTGCTGTAAGAGCCTTACTAGAAAAGCAACTAGCGGTAGGCCTATTTGCAGGCGGCATTGTAGCTAGACTCTTACTATAGCCTGTTTAAAGGAGAAGGTAGGTATGCACTAAAGTTTAATAAAAAAGAGACAAGATATTATTTTTATAGCAACTACTTATAAATATGTTAAGTTGTAAGCTTTACTATAGCACTTAACAATAATATTTAGCAAGCTTTTAAGAACAGTTTGGCTAAAAGCAGGGTTTATGTACCTTGTTATAACGCCGTTTGTAAACAAGCGGTCTTAAATGTTAACTACTACGTGCGGTTTGTTAAACTTCTCTACTCGATTTAGCTTTTAGCCTAGGTCCTTTTTGTAGAAGACTATAGTGTTCCTTACTTGCAACTTTAGCGCAACCACTTATAGTAAGTAGTACTTATAGTTTACTAAAGCCTACCGCTTTACAACTAGCGTTTAAATAAAGAAGGCCTTTATTACATGTTAGGTTTGCGTTTAAAAGGGGAAACAAGCGGAGACTAACTAACGTTTAACCTAACTAGCAGATTAAAATAGTCCTTTAAAGGCAACATTAGTAAACTAATAAGCGCCTAAAGCTCTTTAAAAAAACGTTTAACAATAAGTTTTTGTTTTAGCAACCTACTTAGTTAAAGCACTCTTGTACCGGCCGTTAAAAGCTGTAGGGAAATTAAAGTCTTACAATGCGTGTAACATAGCGGGCACTTAGTAATTTAAAACTATTAAGGGTTAGCTTAAAAAGACATACCTATAAGCATAACGCACATTTTGTAAAGTTAGTGCCTACAAAGCAAAGGCGCCTATTGCGGCTTTTGTACTAAACACACTAAGCAAACGCGTTTGCTATAGTAGCCTATTTAAGCGACTTAATATTTGCTTAAAAAACGAAGATGTATAAAGGCTAACAAGCTAGAGCGCCTTTTTACCGTTATACGGATAAAGGCGTTGTAAATTGTTGGCGCCTAGAAATTAGCTTTAGCTTACAATAGGGCTACTTTATAAAATGTGTTAAAAGTAAAGGCAAGGGTAAAGACTATACGCTTTATTAAATCTAGGCCGTACAAAGTAAGGGACGCTTATTACTTATAATACATGCTAAAAGGGTAGGTGTTAAGATCTAACGCTAAGGCAATAACCTTAGCTTAGTTAATCCTTGCCTTATTGCTAGCTTTAATAAACTTAAAAATGTAGTTTGCTAGGTTTTTAAAAGGCGGGCGGCATATCCTAAAAAGGCGCTAAACGTTAATAGCACTAAGCTAGTTGCGCACAACGTACACAACGGCTTTATAAAGGAGCCATTTTAAATAACAGCCTATAAAGGCAAAGCGCGCGCGCTACTATAAGCAACAAGCTTCCTTAACACGTTTTACAATTGCATTAAGGGATAGAAAAACAAGATTAATGCTTTTAAACGTTTTAAACAGTCTCTTAACATTTGCTCTTATTTGCGTCCTATATAGATCTACCGTGCAAAGGAAGGCAGAGAGTTTAACAACAAGCACCTTCTACAAGGCCAGCATTGTTAGCAAGGGCTTGTTTGTAATAATTAAGAGCCTTAGCTTGTTCCTTATTGGCTAACTTATAGCCTATTAAGCCTATTCGCTAATAACGTTGGCAACGCTTAATAGGCCGCTTAGGTTGCTAAAAAACAACAAAATTGTAAACGTAAAAGGCACTAGCATATACTAGTATAGGTTGTAAGCGAATAAGGCAATGCAGTAGTATAAGTTGCTTAAAACTAGCGTTAACTATAGGCTGTGTTTTACTACTAAAGCATTTACAACTAAATTAGCATTAAGTTTACTAAGCACTATTGCGTTATACAAAGCGCAATCTACTAACGTTACTAACGAAGAAAAAGAGTAAAGGTAAACGCTATTAACGTTATTTGCTAAGTTGCAACATGCAGCGTTAAAAAGCTTTATCTTTTCCCTTCCTTTAATTGCTAAAACGATTTAGTGCTAAAAGCTATTTAGGATAACCTTGTAAGCAATTTTATTCTTAAATAAAACAAGGCCCTTTAGCCTAATTCTAACCTAAAGCCAGTTTAAAGTCATCTTACTTTACGTGTGCTAGTTGTTGCCTTTTTTGTATTATATAAGCTAGCACTACGCTAGTAGCGTAAAGCGCCGTTTTATCTACCTTATACAAGTAGGGCGAAAATAAAAAACAGGTTTTTTGTTTACAGTTACTTACATTTAAGAATAAAGCATAGTAGTATAAAGTATTTAAACAGCGTTAAGCAATCCTTAAAACAAAAAAGTAGCTAAGGGCAAAGGCTACTAATAAAACTTGTTAGTATTGTTTAGTCTTCCCTAACGTACTTCCACCTATATAAGCAGCCGTATCTTAAGCGTAATTACACTAAAACAAATGTTGCTTGCTTGTTAAGTATATTTAAGACTTTAAAATGCTTTTCTAAAAGGGAGAGCAATCTTATTAATGTAATCATTACGCAAAGAGACTTTGTATCTATCCTTGTAAAGCTAAGTATAACATTAGTAAAGCTTACTACTACCCTTTAGCTTTTAACTGCTACAAACCTAAGCTACCCGTTTCTTAAAAACCATCCCTTAGCCATTCTTTACAAAAGGCGTTGTGTTAAAGCTAGCATATAATTAAATCTAACGAACTAGTAGGCAGCTAAGTTGTTTTATATTAACGGCACTTAAGACTATTTTCCTACAAGAATCTTGTTTAGTAAGGCTAACGATAGCGACCTTATCTAGGGCAAAGCCAAGGCTTTTTTGCATAAGTCCCTATACTTAAACGGCACAATATACTGCGGTGTAGTTGTAGCTTAAAACGAGGACGATAAGGAAAGGAAGGATATGCTATAGGTTAGGCTAAGTACATTAAAGGACATTAGTCTATAAGGCTTGTTAAAAAACAAAATGCTTAACGCTAGCTTTTAAAAACTAACCTAGTTCCCTAGTCTTTTAAAAGGCCTATAGCTAGGAAACATTTATAAAGATCTTGCCCTTTACTACAACAAAGAGATTGCGCATTATCTTAATTACGTATATACAATCTAAATAAATATAACAGGTGGGAACCTAAGTAATGCCTTAGCTACAAATGCAAACACCGTTTAAAATCTACAATTTCGCTCTCCGTCGTCTTGTCTCCTTAACAGGAACGACATTACCCGTCTTATAAAGAGTGGGACCCTTTAAAAGCGGGTAACGGATCCTAACGATAGAAACAAACTAGAAAGAAACGTCTTGTCTCTTTAAGTAGTTATCTTAAGCGTTGTAACTTTGTATAAAAATATAAAGTATTTTAAGCTAAGGGTAAAGGTCTTAAACGATCTTTTTAAGCAATACACCGCGCTTAAACTACTATAAGGGGCTACGCTAGCCTTAGCTAAGAAAATAGTTCCTACGCTTTTTAAAAGCTTTAAAAGAGATTAGTAGGCACTAGCAACGAAGCCGCAAGTGCTTAATTTACAAGGTGCCAACTTAACGCCTTACTTGGCGTATGTTGCGCTAGTACTAGCCTTGCTTTAAGGGTTTTGCTATTTACAGTTTAAAGCGCTACAGTAAGAAAAGCGAGGAATAAGGCTACTAGTAAAAAAGTCTTTGTATTACAAGTAGCGCCTAGCGTAGCTTGCTGCAACATGTAGATTTAATAACCTAAAGATTTAAAAAATGCTATTTTTAACTATAAAGAAACCTAAGGGTAAAAACAAAGATAATAGGTTTTAGCTTAGCACTAAGCTACCTACTAATTAGCAAGGCAGTAGACCATTTACAAAGGCCTACTTAGATTTATAAGACAAAGATCTTCCTAACATCTTTACGCTTTTATTACTTAAAATTCTTTATCTAGCCTTTATCTTTTACAATTTTGTAACAGCTTTTTTTAACGTTAATTGGATTTTTAAAGGTAGCGCAATTGTAGCAACTAAGACTAAAGACACTAATATAAAGAGTAGTGTAAACAACGGAGCTAGTAAGATAACTACATTTACAATGTTGCTTACTAACTAGCGTTATGCTAGTATTTAGGATAAAATGCACAATAGTCAACTAAAAACGATAAAAGCTATAAACCTTAGCCTTAATATACAACTTTAAATGCCTATTTAAAACGACATAATTATGCAAAACAGTACGGATAGTTAGCTAGCGGACACTATTAGCACAATGTTAGGCAAGAAAAGCTAAACATTGCCTTAACGCTATAAATAACAACCTATAGTTAGTAGAGCCAAGCTAAAGGGAGTAACAGAACTGTAAATATAAAACAAATCTAGTATTTAAAAGACTTTTAACTTACCTAAAGACGTAGTGGTTAAAGGGCAACCTTAAAGGCCTATTTTAGTTAGAATAAACATACTAGCTAAAGACATATTTACTAAAAAAATAAACCAAACAATGCCTTAACGCTATAAAAACAAAACTGCATTTAGTAGAATTAAAGCAAAGAGATTAGTAAAACTAGAAATAAAGAGAAGTAATTGTATTTAAAAGATTTCTACTCTACTTAAAAACGCAAAGCTTAAAAAACAGCCCTAAAGGCTTACTTTAAAAATAAACATACTTAACAAGACGGATAACAACATGCTAGCCGTTAACATACTAGCTAGTAGTATACCTAATAGCAACAACAAATTCTTTAAAAACTAACTTCCTATAGTGCTAAATTTAATAAGAGTTGCACTAATACAAGCAATGCAGCTACTATAGCTACTATAGCCACTATAACGGATTAAAAAGTAAAAAGAAAGAGTAAAAGAAAACAACAACAACAATATACTTTAGTTTTTTAGTTTTTATTTATTGTTGTATATTTAAGTTAGATTTAAGTTTATTACAAGGTAGAAAAGGGAAAAAGAGAAAGGTAAAGAAATTTAAAAACAAACAAAATTACAAGCTGTTTTCTTACTATTGCACCTAACTTAAACAGCTATATACTCCTTAGCGTAAGAACTATATTGTATACATTCTACGTTATATAATTGCGCTACTATAACGCTTGTTAACTAACAACAGTTTTAGCTATTTATATAATAATAGTAGCTCTTATTGTTTTTATTATATATTGTTAGTAAAAATAAAGAAAAGGACTACTTAAAATACTTAGTGTAAAATTAATAATACTTATTACTACTTTACATTCCGTTTTTCCTAGCTTTCTTCCCTTTATAGCAAAGCTTCTTATTATACTTTATTACTAAGGCACAATTTATGTTTTAACGCTAAACAAGTAAGTTGTATGTAGAATTAAATCCTTCCTATTAAACAAAATATTATAAAACACCCTTCCTTCTTTGTTTAAAAATAAGCTTCTTTACCTTTTACTAGTTATCCTTACAATTAACTAGTTAGGGACTAACGTCTCCTTTTGCGTCTTATTAAAATCGCCCGTTCTCGCTATTTACTAAACTAATAAGCAGTTAGTAAATTGTAGTAATCTAAAGGTGTTTGTTGCAATAAGGCTATAGTTTATTAATCCTTCTTAAGTTTAAAGTTATTTGTCTCTTTAAGCCTTTATTAAAGGCTACCTTTTAAAGACTAGCTTAGTGTAGGTTTATTCTATTATAAGTTTAGCCATTTACAATAAATACATTTTACAACGTAATGTCTTCTGTCTTTTACAGTAAAAGGTTTTACAATTTAAAAGTAAAGCTTTTAAGTGTCTTAAACTAGCCGCTACGCATGCCGCTACATATGCCGCTACAACTCTTACAAGCAGTCTAGCTACGCTGGTGGCCATTATTGGCGCGGTTGTTAGTTCCGTTTGTAAATCCAACGGACTTTTTATATGCAACTAATATGTGTTAGCATTATTGTAGCTAAAGGGCATATTAAAGTGCCTTACTTAAAGTATATGCGTTATAAAACATTATAATAAAAAAGTTGGTAGCCTTTCTCTTACTAAAGAAAGAAGGTTTAGGAATATATTAGCAAGGACAAGGAGAGATATATATACACTTTCTAACATAGTAGTACGTTAGGATTATACAAATAAAAACTAGAAATCCGTTACATAGCTAATAGTGTTATTAAGGCTATACACTACACACAATTTTTTTTAAAAACGGTACCTATAAATAATAGCACTTGTTACATTTTTAAGCGTTTAAAAATCCTTCCTAACCGCCCTTACGGCTAAACTTAGCATTATTCTATAGGATCTTTAACTAGCGTATAATAAAAACAACTTTACCTTACTACTTAATATGTTAGATAACGTGTTTTATATAACCAATCTTGTGTTTAAGTATATTTTTACCCTTTGTGTAATAATAATATACTAATGCTGTTAGTAGTTTAGTTAAAAAAAGGAGGAGGTAAAAGAATAAAGGCGTTGCTAACAAAGCTTAATGCTAATTAATTTAAAGGACTTTTTTTTATAGCTATTTTATAACTCTCTTTAAGTTTTTACTTACCTTAAAACTAAGTATATAGCATTAAAAAGTATTAAAGTAAAAAGGTTTTTAGTACTACAATATAACCTAACATTTATAGCCGCTTATTTACAACATGTAAGAAAGAAGCATTAAAAGAATGTAAACTAAAATATAAAAAAGAAAAAAAATAATATTTAGTCTTTAATTCGTCCTAGCCTTGCAGCCTTTGCTTTAAGCTCCTTTTCGTCTTTACTATTTATAGTACTAAGATCTTGTTTCTTAGTATTTATAAGATTCTACTCTTACTAGGCATAAACAAAATTAAAAGGAATTTCTAGCTTGTTGTAGTTAGTGGTAATTAGCTTGCTTAAAGATCTCTCGTTTGCTTTAGTTGTCTTACTATAGCTAGGGTAGTAAGCTGCGTTAAAATGGCCGTCCTTAACCTTAATTTACTCTCTTTTTACAAAGTTGTAGTTTAAGCCTAGTAGAGTAAGGGCAAAATCTTTAGTATTGCTGTTTAGGGTTGGTTAAGTGCGGGCCGCCGCGTATACAATAGTCCTATAGTCTAACAAAGGGAGAAAGCATCCGTTAAGAATAAAGCGAGAAAGGTTGTTCCTAAGGCTTGTAAGAATAGGCATTTCTCTTTAGTATTAATAAATCTTTAACTAGCTATAGCCCTAGTTTGCTTGGTCTAGCAAGACCCTTATACACAAGAGAAAGCTCCGTATAAAATCTACGTCCTTTAAATACTCTTTAAAAGTTTCGTTGTAGCAGTCCTTAACGTTAATAGTAGCGTCCTACACTTACAAAAGGTAGGCGAGTTTCTCTTTAACAGTTTAGTAAAAGAGACTACTACAGTCGAGCATATTGTAGTAGTTTGCCTTTAATTTAGTAGGCTATCTCGTTTAAAGAGCCTAAAAAAAACTTTGCTTACAAAGGCTAAGCACTTGCTGTGTGTAGTTTTCCTTAATAAAGAAGCTAATTTTGCTTTTAAACAACCTAATGTTAGTAGCTGCTATTATTACTACATTGTTTTTATTAAAACAACACCCGCTAAATATAGTTGTTTGCTAAGATAGAAAATATACATACTGGTTTATATGCGTAGATTAAACGGCGAGGCTAAAGAAAAGAGGCTTAAAAAAATATAAGGGTGTTAATAAGGTGTAAAAGATTTGTGTTATGCTTTAAAGGGTTGCACCTTTATATTAGGACAATAGGCTTACTAATGTTATTTAGTTTAAGTAGTGCTTACTAAATAACGTAAGGCTAGGATTTAAACACTAGTCCCCTTCGTTTAAGGTGTAAATATTACTTGCGTAGTATAAGGCAAGCTTAAAATTGGCTCGACTTGTAATTAAACAAAGAGTAGTAATAGTTGCGTCCTTTTAGTTGCATTTAAACGATGCTAAGCAGCGCGTTTATTACACTTGTGTATCCGCGCGCTTTAAAAGGAGTGTAACAGTTTAGTTCTATTTCCTTCTTTCTTTATAGGTATAAATAGTTAATAGTGCGCCCTACATTTTTTTTTAAGATCGATTTTTATAGACTATTAGCCTTTTTAGCATACAATTAATAAACAGAAAAAGACATGGGCTTTTACATTTAGTTAAATTGCTTTTATTTAAACGTTTATAGCAACGTTAGCGTATAAGTAAGATAACTAAAGCTAACTACTACGTTATATAAGCTAAAATAGTGCTGCTTATTAGTTGTAATTAGCTAAGAAGATAAGCAACGGCCAAATTATAAGTAATTAATCTTTAAAGTTAAACTTGCTATAAATACAAATTTCCTTTAACCTAGCTAGCGCTAGCCTAGCCAACGCTAGTAGTAACAAGCGGCACTAGGCGATTTCCGTTTAATACGCTACGCATGTTGCTTTAATAGTGTTAGCTAGCTTTACAATAAAGCTATCCGCTTAAGCAATCTTGCAGTAAGACTTTATATTTTGTTTTTATAGTAACACAACTTAGCGTTAAAGACGCTTAATTGTAGTTTGCATATACTAAGGGTTGGTGCAACAAATTGTATTAGGTTTGCAGTAGGCTAACTTGTTTTTGCTAAAGTGCTTAGCTAAAGCTTTAATTAGTTGTCTTTTACCGCTAAGCGGCAAAGGTAAAAGCGACTTGTTAAGCATTTACAAAAGAATAAATAAGCTAAAACAAGCGCGCCTTTTATAAAAGTGCTATATTTTATACAACCCTAAAGGGGGGAACAAGCACAGCTACATCCCCCTTTACAAAAAACAAAAAATAAAAAACGAAACTAATTTAAAGCTAAAGGTAGTATAAAATTGTAGGGCTTTAAACAGCCTACATGTTAGTTTTATTATGTAACACGCCTAGTTTAACTCCTCCTAATAACTACTAGCAACATTAAATGCAATGTAGGTAAAAAACCTGTTTAGCCCTTGTTTTACTTTCTTTATCGTCTTTAAAATCTACGCCTATACTATACGCATACAAAGCCCTTCGCTTTATATAGCGCTAAGGGCTGCTTTTACGCAAGCTAGCGTTTACTAAACACTATAAAGACTAGCCTTTATATAGTTTAGTCTTTACTAGGTTAAAGAACTTAAAAGATTAATGTATGCTTGTATTTTAAGTTGCATTAGTGTTATATACCTACTTTAGCTCTTAATGTAGTTGTAGGTAAATGTTTACTGTTAGGTTTTTAAAACTAAGTGCTTTAAGGAACGCTATAATGTTTATTGCCTTAGTTCTAGCCTAAGGCTTTCCTACATTTACGCAAGTGCTTTAGTCCTTAAAGGTAGCTTTTAAGGTTAAACTAGCACAGCTAAAAAAAAGCAATGTTTAGTTGTATTCCGTTATAATAGGGCTTAAGCTTAAGAGCATAAGATCTTCTTAAGTGTTAAACAAAGGCTACAAGTTAAATGCATTAACATTTAAAACGCTATCTTTAGCTAAAAAGGCACTAGTAAAAGTAACGTTAAAGCCTTTTTATGTATTAGCTTTTAAATTAGTGTTTATTATTGTCGATAAAAGGAGAGGGAGAGAGGTAATATATAAGAAACAAGAAGGGGATAAAAGGGGACTAAAATGTTTATAAGTTAAGCTATAAACTATAGGTTTATTTTAAAGCGTTCCCTCTTTTTATATTAAAAACTATTACTATACGCGCTAAGAACCTATATACTGTTTCCTACTTTTAAATTAGTACCGCTTAGATTTACTTATATAAGCGCCTTGCTTATAGTAAAAAAAACAAACTCTTTTTTAATTTTAATAATTCGCTATTATAGTCTCTTTACTAGTATAATAAACTTCCTTCTTTTCTTAAGCACGTTGTTTGCCTATAGGCTTTGTTTAAATGCTTACGCTAGCTACCTTGTATCTCTTAAGCTTAATCTTATAGCTAGGGTATCGTCGCTTACATTTGCGTATGTTTATTACCTATCTACTTATTTGCTTAGTGTAGGTTGGTTTTTATTCTTAGCGACTAACTACTATAGGATTAATACTTTTGTAAAGCGCTGCTTTGCATCGATTAATTTTAACAATTTAAATTTCCTCCTTATTACATACAACTTTAAAGCTACTTCTTATATTAGTTAACAAGTAGCAAATTTTAAAGTTCCTTTTAGCGTTCTATCTAGTAATGCGTACATTACATAGTACAGCTCCTTAGTCTAATTAAATAGAGTCCTTTTCTAACACTATTAAGCAATGCATTAGGCAAGCGCCAACATACAACCGTATAGTAATCTTAAAGGGTTAAGGAATCTTAACTATTACACTATACTATAACGCGTACCTTGCTTGCTTATTGCTAGTACTATAAACTAACATGGCACTTAAAACAATTGTTGTAAAAAGCAGCAATGTAACTTAAATGTAGGTTTCTACATTTATATCCTTATTAACCTTGTATCCGTCCCTTACGGATTAGTAAAGTAGTAGTTTAAGATCCTTCCCTATTTAAAGCACTTATACTAGCACGCAAAAAGGGACTTATAACGTTATTAAAACAACTACTAGGACACAAACTACTAGAATACAAACTATTAAGATACAAACTACTAAGATGCAAACTACTAAGATGCAAACTACTAAGATGCAAACTACTAGGATGTAAACTACTAAGATGCAAACTACTAAAACGTAAACTACTAAAATGTAAACTACTAAAATATAAACTACTAAGACGCAAACTACTAGGATGTAAACTACTAGGATGCAAACTACTAAAATGTAAACTACTAAGATGCAAACTATTAGAATGCAAACTACTAGAACGCAAACTACTAGCTAATGCTATTAAGCTAACACTGTATAGCTTTTATTCTTTTTCTTTCTTTTTAAGGTGCTATGCTTGTATGTAAACTAGTTTACTCTTTTAGTTTGTTATACTGTTAGTCGTTAATAAACTAAATATACTATTGCTTTAAGCGACTGTGTTTTTGTTTAGCTATTTATAAATATGCTTAAGCTTTTACAAAGGGCGTAAGGAAGTGCTAAAATAGGAAATAATGTAAAGTTTATATACCTAATTTCTTAAAAGATAGGCGGCCTACTAACAGCTATACTTATATAACAATAGCTGTAAAATGTAGCTGCTTAAGTGTTTGCTTACTATTAAAAACTTTTTTACAATTGGATAAAATGCACTAAAGTGCTAAATATATAAAACAAGCGTTGCTTATTTATTTATTAGTTAAATCTAGTGTAAAGATTTATACATTAACTACAATAGCGTCCTACTTTGTTTTATGTGCGGCAACCGCCAACTTATTTCTTTACGCTAAAAAAAACTTAGTAGTTTGCTACCGCTAAGAAACACTAGCCCTTAAGCGGTATTTTACTCGTTACAACGGTATAGTTTTACTCCTAGCTTCTAACAGCAAGAGCTAACTTGTTGTTAGTTGCAATAGTAAAGCTGCTATTGTTTAAGATTTAAACTTAAGCGAGGAGAGAATAAGATGTATAACACTAAAACGTGTTACAACTACTGCGTAAATGCTAAACGGCATTATAATGTTTAGTAAATAGCGCAGCCTATTCTATCCTTATTAGTAGCTAACAAATGCTTTAAGGAACTGTTTAAGAGAACTTGGTTTCTTTAATTTAAATATAGTAGCTTGCGCTTATAAGCTAACGCTAGACTAAGAAATTATAGCTATTACGCTTGCTTTTGTTTTAGCCCGTTAAATCTTTGCTATTAAGTAAGCCTAGCACAAAGATTAACGGCTTTTACAAACGCTTATAAGAAGTAGGTACTAAAACGGATCTTTATTAGTTTATAAAGTTAAAGATAAAGTAGAGGTTGTTTACAATATAACTACGTCCTACAGCCTATTTTAAATTGTAAGTCTTTTATAGCATGCGTTGTACCCGTTACTAGCAATATACAACGTTAATAGTAGCTTATATATATAAAAAGTAAAAGATTGGGCTAAAATTAAGCGAGTAACAAAGCGCTGTATTATAAAGCGCTAAGTAAAGAAATTAAGCCAATGTTAAATAGGCTAGTTAAAAAACGGCTGTATTGTATACTATAAAGACTAGTTCGTTGCTTAAAACCTTTAATTTTCGTTTTATACCCTAACATTAAAGACAAAGAGACTTATTCTTAAGATGTTTGCAAATAAAACCTAAAAAGGGAGTACATTCCTATACCCACTAAAGTTGTTAGCATAAGCGTTTATAGGCCTAAGGCAAAGCTGTTCGTCCTTAAGGAAGACAAAACGGTAAAGCTGTTTAATGTAACTAGCGGATCTATAATCGCTAGCAGTAGGCATTTACAACTACTATTTACAGTAGTGCTAGTGTTCGTTAAAGATGCGCCCTTAGCAGCTTATTTGGCTACAATACAAACGTAGCGTAGTAGCAACGCTTCTATAAGCAGTAGTACGGCTAGTAGCGCCTTTATAAAAATTATAGTTATAAAAGGATAAAACAACAACGATAAGCAAATATCCTTTATAACCAATATACAAAGCTTGGCTTTATTTGTATACAACACCGCACATTCTTCTAGCCCCTTTACTTATCTAGCTAGCTTGTCCGTTAAATCCTTTGCTAAAGGCGCCCTAAGCAAAAACAGCCACTAGCTATGTCTAGGCCGTACGACTGCCTACGGCCTAAAAGACAAAAAAGTAAATAACTTGTTCCTAAGTGTAAGAAAGCGCATGCTTTGTACGTAGTCCCTACGTAGCCTTTTAGCGGCTATTGCTATAAAGGCCAACTTTCTAATACAAATCCTAACTATTATTTTTGGCTAAACGAGCAGCGTTAAAGATCTTGTAAAAAGTAAAATAAGCTTAGCCTTGTTAAAGCCTTAATACACTATACTAGTAGAGTGGCTTTGCGGACTTAACATGTTTAAAGGTATTGCATAGGGCAACGTAAACAAAAAGCAGCAGCTTGCTTACACTTGTTTATATAGTAAGGACATTTATACCGCCGCCACTACCTTATTATCTACCTAGCTATATAAAAAAGCAATTAATATGTACAAAGAGGCTGGTTAATATATAAAGGCTATGCTTGCATCCCTCCTTTATTTACCGTCTTAGGATCTTTAATTACGTTTGCTAGAGAGTTAGGCAAGTGTAGACGAGGACACTTAACTGTAGCTAGCCTGCCGTTAGTAATTGTAACCCTACTACTAGCTGTTTTTAAGAGATATATAAAGGCTTATTGTTCTTTACAGTCTTTCTATCGTTACAAGGCTATTAGCCGTAGCCGCGTCGCCTTTATCCTAGCCTAGTTTAGTATATACACTACATTAAGGCCCTTAGCACAACCTTGTATAAATACAACAACTATAGCTAAAAACTTCCTTTACGCTAGCACTAGTTAGCACTACGTTTAAAGCGCTTTTAGCCTACCTACGCACCTATAGTTCTTTAATGCACAACTTAAAATCTTTACTTTCTTTTGTGCTAAAGACAGCTATTAAAGATACAAAGAAAACGAACTAAATAAGTAGGAGAATAGAAATGCTTTTGCCTACTACTTACTACCCGTCTTTTAGTACGCTATAGTTTAATTGTAGCTAGCAAATTGCTAAAATAGTGTTTAAATAAATTAGCTAGGGCCCTATAAAACGCTGTAATACACTAGCGCTAAATACAGCTTACAAGCCTAGTAATAGCTTGCTTAAGGATGCAATTTAAAAAGAGAAACAAGGCGGTATATGTTGCTTAGTAGCTTATATTCTTTTTTATGCCTAGTAGGCAATTATATATTTAATTATACACTTATAAGACATGTTATAGGTAAATTTTACATTTTAGCCATTCTAAACACTTTTGTTTAATAGCCGTTAAGCAAACAATTAGTTTCTTACAGTTTTCCATCTCTTTTTCTTTACGCCCTTTAGTCTATACTATGTTTTATTATATTTATAAAACAGCTACCTAGCTATATTGTTAAATTTAAGGTGTAAAGGGGTTTAATTACACTTATATACGCACTTAATAAACAATGCGCAAGTAACGGTTGTTTGTAGCACTATTAAAGATTGGCCTATTAGGTTTATAAAGGCAAAGACTAACCTATACAAAAGGCGCTATAACAGCTATAAATAATAGAAGTAGGCTTTAGTAGGAAGTGCGCAGTTAGCAATAGCTACTAAATAGTAAAGGTAGCGTAGTAGCGTAGGCCTGTAGGCCTACGTATAAACGTACGTAATGCGCAACGCTAGCGCACCCTTTACACACTACTTGTATAAGAGGTTTGCACTTTAATAAAAGCTGCGTCCTACATTCCTTTAAAGTGTAAAGGCAAAAGTTAGCTATTAAATAAAACTCCTACTTCCTTTTATTACTAAGATACCTCTTCTTTAGCCTAACTTACCTAGTTTAACCAACCTAACAGGCGCGGCTAAGCTAGGAAATTGGTCTTAAAAACGGTAGTAAATAAATATGCTAGCAATTATAAAGGTATGTAAAAAGACGAAGAAATACGCTTTAATTAAATATAATAGATTATATATATATAACACATTGTTTTATCTAACTTATAAATAGCACTAGTATTATTTAAAAGCGGCTTAGCTAACAAATAAAAAGGGTAAAAGATTATAAGACTATTGCTAGAATAAGGTTGTTAACAACAACTTAAAACGAAATAAAACCTTAAATTTAAGTAGTTAAATTATACAAATTTCTTAAATGTTAGTTATGTATAGTTAAGTGTAGGGTAAACTTTCTCTTACCTTAGCCAATTTAAAAAACGTATCGACTATTTCTTTATTGCTAAAAAGCTTTGTAATATATCCCTACTAAACCTTTTCTTACACAAAGCTTATAACCAACCTTATATAGTTGCCTACACTATGCCTTATATCCTTATTAGTAATATTAAGGTGTATTGTTTAATTGTAAATTACTTAAATCTACTATTTAACCCTTAACCACTAAAGGACATAGCTACTAAGAGCTAGCGTTTGCTTGTCGCTAGTTTTAAAAACGAAATAAATTGTGCCTAAATTAAAAAATATCGTTTAGCCTAAGGTAAGAACAACATATCTCTACTCTTTACTAATGTATTCGTAGGGATTGGCTATTTATTCCTACTGCACTTTTTAACTTAGTCTTAATATTTATCTAAAGCTAAAATCTCCTTCTTACACTGTAATCTATGTCCTAAAGCTATAGCTGTTTGTATGCAAGGCTGTACTATGCCCTCCTTTTGCTAAGAGCACCTACTTTAAAATGTCCCTTTACACCTTTAATTTATCTCTTATTGCTATAGGCCTTTTTGTAGTATTACTAGTTAAAATTGCATTGCGTATAAAAAAGAGAAGTTTATAATTTTAACCTATAAAAAACCTAGGTAGAATACTGTAAGGCAGTAAACTGTAAAGGTTAAGAATGTTTTAAGGATTGTTTTTACGTTTATTATTCTTAAATTGCTCCCTTACTTTTTAAAGACTTAGTTTTATATATAACTTAACTATATAAGTATAAAACGGTATTTAAACAAATACTAAACAATTGTCTCGCCCTATTTATGCTAGGATTTGTAAAATCAAACGGCTAGTAGTAGCCTATTAGTATGTTTGCTAATTCTTTATAATAACTAGTATGTTAACAGTTCTTGCCTTTACTATTGCCTTCGCTTTATTTCTAGCTAAAAGGAGCACCTTCTTTATGCTAGGTTGTTTGCTCCTTTGTAGGATTTTACAAATAAGGCTGTTTGTTTTTTTGCTATAGGTGTTTAGGTCTTCTTTATACAACTTATCCTCTAATTCCTTAAAAACCTACATTTAATAGGCTAAACTATAGTCTTAAGGACAACTTAAAAGACTAAAGTTAATTCGCTGTTTTTTTTAAGGCTTGTATTAGAAAATAAGGGGAAGTAAATTTGTTTATGTGTTAAAAATAAAGATTCCCCTTTTACTTACGGCTTAGCTTGTCCCTTTAACTGTTGTAGGGTAGGTATCTTTAGTGGTTTTTAACGCTAACGTAATAAGAAGGGCAGCGTTAAGTCTTTAAAGATGTAAAGTGTAAAGCGTGTAGGAATTAATAAATTTTACTACCTTTAAGGTAATTGTAAATGGCTAATTTAGCAATGCTAAGTACCCATTTAGCACTTTAGGACAGCACTGCTTTTTTAGCAATTCCTTAGTGTTAAGTTTTCTCGTTTAGCTAAGAGCAAATTTGCTTTTGTTTTTACCACTTAATGCTTTATAGTAAAATGCCTTTATTGTGCGTAGGCAAAGTACTCTTTAGCTTATTGTTGTCTTCTTAAATAGTATCTCTTTAAAGAAATCCTCCTTAACAAAATTATCCTTAAGAGAGTCCCCTTTCTCCTTTTTAAGAGAGTCTCCTTCCTCCTCTTTAAGAAGGCTTAGCCTAAAGGAATTAGCTTCTTAATCTTTTAAAGTATCCTTTACGTTAATAGTTTGTTTTAAAGAATTATTTATAAGAGGGAAGACGTTTATAAAGTGGCTTAGAAAGGTAGCTTCTATTAAAATTATAGCTTCTTTGTTTAATAGTGTATAATTCTTGCTAGCTATTGTTCTTAGCAATCTTATATATTCTAACTAAATTAATATGCCCTTATAGTTGTAAGCGAAGCTATTAGAAACTTTTAGTTGTTTATTAATCCTACTAATTTGCTTTAAGTTGGACTAAATAATAAGGAATAGCGAATTATTAATTTAGTGCTTATTAAGATTAAAATGCCGTTTTGCTATAAACATGTTTATATCTTTCTTAGCCTTATACTATTTTAAAACTTTTAGGGCTGTAAAGTAGGCAACGTTATAGAATTTACGTTCCTTTAGCTGCTATTAGTAGTGTTGCACTACATTTAAACCCTAAAAGTTAGAGACTATCTTTAAAAAGGTAAGACGCCTCCTTTTGCTAGCAACAATACGCTGCTATTTTAGTTCTTTTACAAACAAATCCTCCTCTTTTTCCTTAAAAGCCTTAAATGCAGCGCAGCACTTTGTAAAAATAGTGTTAAAAGCAGCAATTAAAGTTTTTAAATGTTAATGTTTTTAAAGTAAATCGTCTTGCTTTTTAATATAAAGATTGTACTTGTTTGTATTGTTTTAAAAATAGCGGAGCTTTTACTAAAATTAAAAGATCTCTTTGCGCTGTTTGTTATTTAAAATCTTTGTAT